>MDYQ01000035.1:0-236153 GCA_003024175.1 Planoprotostelium fungivorum | reverse complement strand
GACATTCCATTCCTAAGATGACTTATGATGATGTGCATAGCAGCCATTTCACCACTGGGGCAAGTGGGGGTCAGACACTCCAGCATACATCATTCTGACTCGGACAGATGCGCTGATTCCAACGGTGAAAGAGAAAAGTGGTAAAAGTCGTTCCCAGCTGAGATAAAGCCATTTGTACGCTAAGGCTTAGCGTACGGACGCTAGACCTTAGCGTAATTTGCATTCATCTCTGATGCAAACGGTCGGAGGTGGAAACAGATACCACTCCTGGGTAGGCCAGGTGTTTTTCTACATGGTCATGGTGTCAGATTCGATCTGACACCATCCCTAAGGTCAGACGTGACCCTGTTTCTCATGCATACATTTGGTATCAGACCGATTTGAACTGACCTGATTCTGACTTTCTGAGACGCGCTGATTCCAATGATATATCACACTGGTCACGAAAACGATGCCCAACTTGAGTAAAGTGCATATTACGCTAATATTTAGTGTACATACGCTAATATTTAGTGTAATTCTCACTTTACTCTGATATGAACGTCCGGACGAAAAAATGGATTACACCACCGTGTAGTCCATGTGTCTTTCTACCTGGAAAAAGTGTGAAAACTGACCTGCTACCCTCCCTAAGATTTGACATGCCCCTCTGGTCATAACTGTTGGGACTCCGTGGAACCAGGAGGTCAGACCACTTCCAACCCACATCATCCTGACTCAGTCAGATGCACCAGATGCTCTGATTCCGCCAAAATAGGAGAAAAGTCAGACATTCCATTCCTAAGATGACTTATGATGATGTGCATAAATGCACATCATACACAAGTCACTTAGTCATTTCATGTCTGACTTTTCTCCTATTTTGGCGTATGTGCTATTTATCAGATTTATCATTCTGTTATATTATGTTCCCACTCACAGATAGCTGCTATTACAATTGGAACATTCCTGCAGTCTGGCAATGGTGACAATCAGTGCGACAGCAGTTGATGTACTTCTGCCAGCACTGCCAGTAGAAGCTGTGAGGGGAGGATATTGAAGGACAAGGAGCCCATTGACAATGTATGTATGTCTGTAAACTCCTTGTCCATTAATGGAAATTGTTGTCAAGTCAGATGATGACATGTCTGTGGTCAATACATCAGATGTGATGATGATCATGAAAACAATGACGCTTACCAAGAGTGAAGGTGATTGTGTTGGTGCTGGCACGTTTGGATATACGTAGAGGATGTCTGAAATGCAAGTGAGAGTGAATAACTTTGCATCACCGTCCTCGTAGAAGGAGGACACGTTTGAGATGATCGTGAAATCATTTGTCGAGTTGGAGCAAAGAGATCAGGCAAGGTCAATCTCTGGTGTTAACATTGGTATTTGTATCACATCCAGACGGGGTGTAATATTTCACTTAACTACTCCGCAACACATCACCAAATCGTATATACGTCTCTGCTTGTGCTCTTATTTATTGTGATCTGCTGGTATGATGCGCACTCGAGTCCACCTCTGCCAGCCACTCGAAATCAAATTAACGATTGAATGGTCTGTTTAATCCATAACCCATCACCCCAACAATGCTCGCGTTAACTCTTTCATCCCCCCACTCCAACACAATTTGAAACGTCGGATTGGGCGGGAAATTCAGTGAATTGAAACTGCGACCTCTGTCCGTTGGGCGGGAGGTTCATTTTTTTCGCCTCCTTTCCTCGTCCCGGGCGCCTTTCGCTCATCTTCTATCAATCCAACTGGAAATACGATCGCTGAACTGTGAGATCACTTTCAACACACAGACAAAACGCAATGACGATCGAAATGGATGCAGGAGCGCCCCCTGAACCGGTGGTGGTGCATTTACCATTCGACGAAGAGGTGACACCGTCAAGTCTCTATTCTCTATTAAATTCTTTACGTGTTGTTCTGAAGAGAAAATGCAGGCGCCAGTGACGAAACGAGATGATCTGCTGGCACGATTGGAGAACCTGAGGATGGCGCTTCGAGATGAAGACTGGAATGTTCGGTCGAAGGCCCTGCAGCACATCACATCGCTGTTCAACACGAAGAAACAGCAAATAACTCTTCATACTGATCTGGCCATACTCATCGCAGAGAATATCGGGCAGGAGCTGGCCACTCAGGTAGAAATTCGTTCCTCTGCTATCTTTCATTCATATCATCTCAGGCAAAAGAAAAGAGATCGAGTCTAGTCAAAGATGCTTGTGAGGCCATCACTGCCATCTCAGACCACTTGAAAACAGACTTCGAACCCATCGCCATCCACGTGTGGCCCAGTCTGATGCATCTTCTCATCGTCACCATCAAGGTCCATCTCCATCCCTCCTCCATCTTCTCACCTCTATAGGTCATCTGCACATCGGGTGACAAGTGTGTCCGTGCCTTCTTACCTCATCTCCGTCCCGAGTTCGCCCTCGAATTCCTCAGCGATAAATCCTACGACGCTCACCCGAGCAGCCGCACGGGTGTCATGAGCTACGCCGTCCAAGTCTTAACGAAACCCCGCGATCCTGATGCAGTCCGATCACAAGTCTGCCTCACATCCATCATCGAATTGGTTCGCAAGGGCGTCAGGTGAGCTCGCATGACATTTTCCATTCTCATCGTCCATCCAGCGACAGTGCACCACCCGTGAGGGCTTTAGGTAGAAATTTGTACTCCCAATTGGAAGAATTGGATCGAGAGAGAGCGAAGACCCTCTTTGATTCTCTAGAAGCTTCCACTCAGAAACAAATCACGGCTGCGGTTAAGACAACAGCTGCACCGAAGAAGGTCGTAGAGAAGCCGGCCAACTTCAAGGTCAGTGGTCGTGTGACCGTTTGGATGTGTGTCTTAGAACTATTCTGAAGGGTAGCAGGCGTTCATGAAGAGGAGGGCGAGTCTGTCGGGTGAAGAAGGAAAAGAGAATGTGAAGAATTTGGCTCTCAGTCCTCCCATAGAAATCATCGAAGAGAGACCACAGCCAAGAATTGAGACGAAAACTCCCGCCGAGGTGATTTCCCGCCATTTTTTTCCCGCCTCTATCTCAACTTCTACCAGCCGGTGAACGATGTCGTGCCCGCCGAGCAGCAATCGGCACCCTCACAGATGGCGGCACCCGCACCACTCCTTGCCCCCTCTCCCGCTCCTGCCCCTCCCCCGGCCTCTGAAAAGTCCCAAATGAGAGTCCACCCCTCCCCTCAGCTCATCCGATCAGCCTCCCCCGAGCCCGTTCGCAGTCCCAAAGCCTCCCGGTCCCAAATTCCTCCCGCCGGCCTGCCGGCACCTGTGCCCCTCTCCCCCGTTGTAGTTCGATCGATCGATTTCATCGACATTTCACCCACTTCTCCCGTTCACGACCTGAAGGTGTTTTTCGAGAAGAAATCTGTGAGTTTTGACGCTTTCCCGCCAAAATTCACGGCGAGAAACCAAGGTTGACTCGAAGCAGTTGTCTCCCGTTAGACCACCACCTCTGAAGAAGGTGTCTGCTCGCACTGTAGCTCTTAACACTTGGGATAAAGGTAACACACCTGTCGCGAAGAGAACGAGGAGTGCATACAAACACTCTGGTGAGGCACCGAAGGTGAGAACAATAAAACGTGGATATTCATTTTAATCTCCTGCAGTTGATGAGCTTGGCAGACTCGAAGAAGACAACGACGACGACGACGACGCGCACGGTGAAGAAGAATAAAGAAGAGTGACATCGAGTTCAAGTTTATAAGTCTTGAAGAACATCTCATCTTCCATCATCACAGGGACCATTTTCGAAAGAAGTCCAAGATGACTGGACCGGCGGTGAAATTGTGAAACTGGTTAGCCCAACTGTGATCGAGCCCCTTGACCATGATGTGAACGACTCTGTCCTTCTTTCCCCACGTGTATCTCACGTTGCCCTGGGGCAGCTGCACCTTCTCGTTCTCTGTGTCTTTGTTTCGGATGCCCCACTCGCTGACGTAATGAGGCACGCTGGGCATGCATTCACCGTTGTGGACGCCACCCAAATAAGGAATCTGTGGATCTTTGTCTCCGTGGATCTCCATGAAAGGTAGAGGGCGTGATGGCTGGCAGCGTATGAGGACTTGATCGGACTGGCATGGTGACGGCTTCGTCGCTTGATAGAAGGCACCCGAATGAGCTGCGAAGGCGGCGATGAAGTTTGAGGCGGAGGGGTTGCATGCCAGAGTGCCGGTGAAGCCGCCTCCGTTAGAGTGTCCCGTGGCGTAGACTCGACGTGTGTCGATGCAGAGCTGACCCTGGAGATGATGCAGGAGCTGCTCCACGAAGGACACATCGCTGAGCTTGGGGGTGGAATACGGGGCGCCTTCCCAGTGATGTTCCCAGCCATCGGGGTAGACGGCGATGTGATCGACATTGACTTTCGATTGAGAGAACCGTGTCTGCTGTTCGATGTCATGAGAGTTTGCTCCCAGACCGTGAAAGCCAAAGATCAATGGAGATGGTGTGGAGGAGGCATACTGAGTGGGAATGTAGAGGATGTAGGTGCGATTGCGGCCATCGGCTGTAATGATGGAGAAAGTCTGAGAGGGACCGCCTGGTTTCATTCCTTTGGGGAGACTGGCACCACAGCCGGAGATCAACGATGAAGTGGGAAGAGGAGAGGTAGAAGATGCAGTGATCGTTGTCTTTGTGGATGATCTTGTCTTTGTTTTCCTCGATCTGGTCGATGCTACCAAAGAGGCGGCGCTCCATTTCGATGCGATGCTGAGGGTGTCGTCGATGGAGCTCTTCAGATGGCAAACACTACCAGAGTGATTGATACCGACGCAGCGAGAGTCTAGAGAGCACAGTTGAAGACAATCTTCGAACGAATGGGTGAGAGATGTGCTCAAAACAACACCTGATCCAAGTCGTGAGAGGACTTTCTATAAAATGGACTCACCAGCGTGGTTGACTCCACATCGGATTCGAAATGATCTGTCTGATACAGACCAGGTATTTCCATCTGCAGATGGACAGGTGACATCAGCTCCTACACAGAGGAGGAGAGCCGCCAGGATGAGTTGCTTCTTCATCTCCGGGTTTGTTTTGGAATGCCACCCGTCCAATGTCTCTCGCGGACGTCAAGGTGACTCTCGTCAGCCAGCCTAACTTCTCTTTCAGACTCCAATCGATATGCGATCCCTATGCACCGCTGACATCTTTCACCGTCACGAAAAAGCTCCAAATACTTTCTCATCTCGATCACCACGAAAGAAGTAGAGTCGATATACAGCGAATTGTTTTATCGTCTACCTCTTCACAGATTGATGGCAAGAGCCGTCACGATCAAGGCGTAGAACATGGATGCGGTGATGGTCTCTGCACCGCTTGTGAGCGCGCCAGAGGGATTGACAGATGTGGTCGCGGCATCACTAAACATACCACTACCGACATAACCTGTGTTGTCGTCGCTGGTGGATGCACTCTCCGACACAGTAGGTGCAACCACGTTCTGAGAGGATTTGGTGTTGAGGATGGATGAAGATGTCCTCGTGACCACAAAAGTGTCGTCCACGGATGTTGGCTCCGTGTCGGATGATGTCACGGCCTCTGAAGTGTAATCGATGGATGTCATAACATCGATGGAGGATGCATCGTCTGAGGAAGATGTAGAGCCGTCGGAAGATGTAGAGCCGTCAGAAGATGATGTGATGGATGAGGTTGTACTGCCCGTGGATGTTGAGCTGGTGACCGAAGACGTTGTACTTTTGGAGGAGATGGCGGCATCTCTCGAAGTTGTACTGTCCGTGGACGGTGAAGTTGCACTCTCAGCAGCTGAGCTGGATGAAGAAGATTTGCTGTCTGAGGAAGCTGTACTCTCGGTGGATGATGAGGAAGTATCTGCCGATGATATTGTGCTCTCAGAATACGAAGAACTCGTGCTGTCCACAGAAGATGTTGTGCTGTCTACAGAGGTTGTGCTCTCGGTGGAGTATGTATTATCGGTAGCGGTCGTACTATCGTTGGGGGATGTACTGTCTACAGAGGTTGTTCTGTCTACAGAGGATGTGCTGTCTACGGAGATTGTGCTGTCGGTGGAGGATGTATTATCGGTAGAGGTCGTACTGTCTACAGAGGATGTGCTGTCTGTAGAAGTAGAGGACATGCTGTTGGTAGAGGTGGTACTATCAACAGAGGATGTAGCATCTGCAAAGATAGAGGATGGGCTGTCGGTAGATGTGGAGGTGGTACTCTTGGTGGAGGATGTACTCTCGGTAGATGTGGAGGATGTGCTATCGGTGGAGGATGTACTCTCGGTAGATGTGGAGGATGTGCTATTGGTGGATGTGGAGGATGTGCTATCGGTGGATGTGGAGGATGTGCTATCAGTAGATGTGGAGGATGTGCTGTCGGTGGATGTGGAGGATGTACTCTCGCTAGATGTGGAGGATGTGCTATCGGTGGAGGATGTACTCTCGGTGGGTGTGGAGAATGTGCTGTCGGTAGAAGTAGCACTGTCCAGGGTAGAGGATGTACTGTCCACAGAGGCTGTTCTGTCGTTGGAAGTCGTGCTGTCGGTAGAGTCCGTTCTATCAGTAGAGGTTGTACTATCGGTAGAGGTTGTTTGTTCACTTGATGTGCTTACAGTACTCTCTATTGACGATGAGGTGGAACTCTCTGTGTATGATGAAGTGGTTCCATCCAATGAACTCGTGCTCTCGATTGAAGAGGTGCTGCTCTCTGCAGATGAAGATATCGCTTCCATATCTGTCATCATGTCACATACGTATCATGTGGTTCTCACGACTCACTAGTTCCCAGATTATCAGTGAATTGTCCGACTCCAGTGACAGCCACGATGAACCGAGAGGCGGGTCCAGGGGTGAGCACATTATTGATGGTGGGTATACCGCTGGTTGCGACCGTACGCTTGGACCGTATGTACTCTCGACCGACGATCGACAGATAAGTGGCAGTTTTGGTGGTGGTGAACGACTGAACGGCAACCGATGTGATGATGGGAGGATATTGAATGAGGGTGAGACCGTTTATATCGTACGTCTTTCCGTACACGCCCATGAGATCGATTCGTACTGCATCTCCTTCAATCCTGGAAACCAATGTGAAGAACTCACCTAACGTGAAGACCACCTCTGCATCGTCCTCGAATTGTGGCACATACAATATGTCGTTGGAACAAGTGATCGTGTAGAGGGAGGTGTTCCCATCTTCATAAAAGAACGTCGATGAATTGAAAGAGCTGAGTGAAAAGTACGAGTCAAATGGACTGGGTATACCATCGGATCTCAGACAGTGGCCACTGGGTGGTTGGATGACGAAAGCGACTTGCCCCGATGGAATGTTTAAAACCGTCTGCGTTGATACGGTGTAACACACTGTACGGGTCAAAAGGTGTGGAGATGTATAGACTCACAGCTGTATCTACTAGTTATGTATCCACCATAATCGACACTCAGGGGAGAAGTTGTACTTTATACGTTAGTGTGTGTGGATATATAAGGAGATCTCACCAGGAGGTGAAACCGAATGCTAAGGCTAGAGGATCATTTGTGGCAGTCGGTGCTATAATTCCCGCCGAAAAATTGATTCTGGCCACTGTACCCGACAGAGATAATTCAAGGTTGGAGGAGTTGATATCGATCGTTTGAACTGTCCACATCAGTTCGATGAATGCAGCTCCTTTCACCTGGGCTGAGGATGGTGCGAATGTCGATCTTATCTTCACTCCCACAATTGATCACCGCATCGATAGCTCTCGCGGGATCAAAGTCATGAGCGATGCCGTTGATGAATGCTTTGCCGTACAGATTGTTTGGTCGAATCTTGATCAGTGCATACGTGTCGCTCGAATTTCCAACCTTGATGCACGCCGCTGATGAGTTCCCCGTAAAGGATACCTCCGCGGTAGGTGTGGACTGAACCGATAGGAGAGTGTACGAGAAATCTCCCTCAGTACCAAAGTTGCTGCACTGATATTTATCGAGGTACTGTAAGAGGCAATGAGAAGGTGTAACACGGTGATTTCGCGTCTCATCATGACACGATCACTCACACCCGGAAATGTACCATCCTTCAGAATATGTGCGGCTTGATTGGTGGTGCAGAGCAACGGAACGTATGGGTAAGTGACTCCCTCATAATTGTATACGGAATAAGATTTGAAGCTGAGGTAAAACGACTTGACTTTCTCCCCAGAGCGCAGATAAAACGGGCATTCTGTCTACAATCAGTGTTGCACCACATCTAGTGATCGCATCACCGGAGCCCAAAACTCTCGTGGTGGTATCGGCCTCAACCATGAGGGACCTCTTGAAATTGGTTTGTAATGGTGAGAGAGATGTGTTGAAATCAATGAAATATGGCAGACGAGAATTGAACGATAGATAGCTGATCTGATTCACGGTATAATCTTGTTCAGTTGCGACGTCGATGACGACTGAACCGTGTTTCAGAAGATGACGATCATGTGTTCGTGTGATGATGGATGATGATGAATGAAGCACCTGCTTGGATCACTATGATGTTGACCGGAGTGGAGAGGTCTTCGACAAAGTTGGGTCCGTAGACGACCAACTGATACTTAGAACAGATGGAACCTGCTAGTACAAATTGACCGTCACACAGAGCGACGAATTCGAGACCGAGAGAGTTTCCATCTCCACGTTCATCGGGCGGTGCGTTGGATGTATATGTGAAATAGGCCGGGGTAGATGCAGAATAGACGGGAGAGAGGAAGCCAGTGCGAGGGAAGCTTGATACAGATAGGAGATGCTTCTGTGAAGAGGTCAGAAGAGTCTTAGAAGAGTGGAGGGCACCTGAGCGTGACAGAGAGCGACGAATAAAAGGAATAGATTGAGAGTACCTCTCATGTTGCTGATGCGAGAGAGAATGTTGTGTGCCGAGCAAAAATCAAGTTTCCAGCTAAGGACTCCTTGTCCCGATCACAGTGATGAAACACCCTCTGTTAAGCCTTTGATCCCCTCAACGTCAGCTTCAACTCCACCATCTGGGCTTGATCTATCATGATTATAGCAGATCTCTGACAGGTCAGTTGACATCTTCTAGTTGGCGATTGTCCCATTCCCTTTCCCTTGGTTCATGGTGGTGGTCAGTTATCTGTTTGTTCGTTCCTGATTGTAGATTATGCTCATCGTTCATGAAAACAGCAGATCACATTCTGAATGTGATGGCTCTGAGAAGATGTCGGATGAAAGACCGAGTGAGGATGGAACAAATAACAGTCATTCGTGATGCTCAACAGAAAACTTTCACGGTTAGGTCTTCTCCAGCCTAATCTGAAGCAATGGTGATGTCGACGATGTTGCTCCCTCTACAACTTGCGCAATCGACGTGTGTGCTCGTGATCGTCATCCGGATGATCCGCCGTCTGATTCAGAGGACATTTTCGTCGCTGAGGCGTGTCCGAACCTGACCAAACATATTATGTATCCTATGCTTCGGTCGATTCAATCATTCTACCACATCTGATCTTCCTTAGGATGCAAACACGTATGATACAACCTGTCGATGGTATTTCGTGGGAGAGCCTAAACGAGTTGAGAGTCGTCAACTCGAGGAAGTGATGGATTCAAGAGATGCCCATCCTGAGACGAATGAAGATCAGCTCTCGACTATTTTATTGGAGTCAATCACTGAATCGTGATCCTCTTTGTCTTCTCGCTCTCATCCTTCCTGTTCATCTCCACTTTCAAGAGTCCATCGGTGTAGCTAGCCTTCACACTTCCCTCTTCCACATCCTTTGGAAGCTTGACCGACTGATAGAAGTCACTGCGGCTGTATACCTTCTCTCCCTCCCTCTCCTCTTCTCTCTTTCGTCTACCACTGATCTGCAGGTGTCCATCTTTCACTTCGACCGTCACATTCTCCTTCGGAATACCTGCCATCTCTGCCTCTAAGACGTAACCTCCTTCAGTCCTCTCGATGTCTTTAGACATAGTGTTCCTGTGGCTCTCCCTCGAGGTAGTCTTGAGAGAGCGGAGGTCAAAAAATGGCGCGAAGAGGTCGATGCCATCGAAGAGATCGAAGAAAGGTGCAGGGGGGAAGCTTGTAAGAGCTTGGGGGTTCGTGTCGCTGGGCATGATGAGTGATGAGTTTACGTTGTCTTCTTTCGTGTATCTCTTGTGGTGTGTTAACTTCTGATCGATCGAGATTGAAAATCGAAATTCTTCTATTCGGAAATTCAGTAGAGATTCCGATGAAATTTCAAAATTTATCGAGATTTCGTTCGATTTTCTGAGACTTTTCAAATTTAACCAAATATATATCATTATTCAAGAGATTTCGAAGAGTTTTCTGAAATAAATACAAAATAAGTTAATTTTATCTTCAATATCCACAAGATTTTCCGTATTCAGAGGCCCAATTGTGCAGTATGTCGCTCACATACGTCACAACGTTGTGCGTTCCTAAATCTGACTGCTCCACCCTCGTATCCCCCATGTCAAAATGAGACGCCTGCATCATCGTCATCCTCCATCTCTCCATCTCATCGTCTCATCGTCTATAGAGGATGACTCACGATCTTGTCTGTCTCCAATAAGAGTTGATGGGCCGTCTGCGAGTAGATCTCGTTCAGAACGGTCGGCCAGTCCATGGTCTTAGGACCGATGAGATTGTCTGCCTCCGTGCTGTTGTTGTTGCATTCAAAGTGTCTGTATTCTACCATCCACGTGTCCTTGACTTCTTTCAGCCACATGACCCTACGCCGCAGCTTCTTCCCGTTGCGAAGGTCTGCATAGTGGTACTTGCGTTGTAGATTGCCTGGATGACGTCAGATGATGTCATCAACTTGGCAGTGTAGAATCACCCGTGCAGGCGATGTTTCGACTCGACTTCCAAGTGTAGCCGTCTGAATTTCCCGATGGTAGAAAGGCTGCAAGTTTGTTAAGAGGAAGAGTGGAAGGTGTTCGCGTGGTGGATTTCGATGGAGAACTCACGTTGTTCGGATCTGTAAGCGTAGACGAAGACTTTGTTGGCGTCGTTTAAGAACTCATCTTTGGATGATCAGCGATCGTCATGATGATCATCGCGATCACCTGGCAATTTACACTTGATTTGGGAGGCGTGCTGACGATTTGCATCGATAAAGTGAATGCAATCTTCCATGAAATAATCCCAACGGTTCTTCATCCAACTCTTTGGTACACCCGCTCGGGGAATCGCAGGAGGTCTGGGGGATAGTCGTGAGGCCGAGCGATTGTGGGTGATAGAGAGACACAAGAAGACGTTGGGGATGATCTAGAAGGTGTCATGATGATGCATCGTGATGATGGATGGAACATGGACGATAACAATGAGAGGATGAGAAGATGCAAAGACAAGTGTTCACCTCTCTCGATGCACTCATGAATGTGATGTTGGGAAACTGATCCAATTCGAGGGACGATGTTGCCGTCTTACTTTTGGGGTCGTTGTAATTCTTAAACATGTCGTAGATCATTGCACTATCTGAGGACAGTTGACCCAATTCAACTGTGATGGTTGAGATGATAGATCGTCATTGCATTACGCACACCAATTCTTGCCTCTCATCGAATGGGCATCCGTTAGACTGAATACACTAGCTAGATTTCGATTCGTCACCAGATATTTATGAACTCCCCTCACGGGCATCTTCGAATGTGAGATGGAGATGTTACATCTTTTCGAGATGAAGCACACCTCGACGAGAGAAGCATTGATTTGGGTCATTCCCAATACTTTCCCCACGATGTCTTCCTCTAATGCATTCATCAGCCCAGAAAGCCCGAAGGGGATGGAATCATCTCTCCCTTTGACCTTCTTCGCAGAAACGACGACGATGGGCTCGGCCTTGACTTCGGCCCTTCTGTATCTGGAGGTGTCAGTTATAATCGACGTTTTGAGCCAATCACTTGATGCGAATGTGATTACCACTCAATTTCAGTGTATCACATAAATCCTTCTCTCCCCTTGCGGTTGCTTCTACAGAACTCCAGAACTTCTGCATTGGTTCCTCGGCTCTTTTTCGGTCAACTGATGTTCGACATTTTCAACACTCACTGGATATTACTCATCTCCCACAACTGTGACAACAATTCACGTGCGATTTGATTGATGATCTTTAGGTATGGGCCCTCCGTCGAAAATGCAACGACCAACATGGCTTTCTCCGATGAGAGGACTATACTCAGAGCCGTATCCTCTATCGTGGAGACACTCTCGTACATCTCCGTCCTCTGTCGCTTCATCGTGTTGTTGGGTGTCTCTGGTCTGTATTTCGGATATCGGAGAACTCCCCTCATTAACGCCGACAGACAATTATCCGAAGGTGTGCATAATAACACAGATGACAAAGACTATTCTATTGCACCAAATCCCACACAGATCACAGTTCAAAAAGGAGCTCATGAGCCCGTGTCTCCTATGATGATGAAGGTACTCCGCTGTTGGCTTTATAACATGTGCCACGAACAACGGCCTGTCCGTTTTGTGGGTAATCGCTGACCCCGTATTCCACGAATGCAACAACATCTTCCTCTTCAACCTTTATCTAACTTTCTTCCCTCGATGCTCATGTTCATGCCCCTGGCATTACCCGATGCTCCTCCTCGCATGGCCTGGAACTTCTTCTCAAACTTGTTCAACGTCTTCGGTGCCTTCTTCATCTGCTTGGCTTCTTCTGCAGACAGAGGACTCTGAGGTTTGAATTTGAAGTCCATGTTGACCTTCTGAGGTATTCTCGCGTGGTATCTCACGCTCTTCGGTGCAGAATCACTGACACGAACATCAGTCTCATGGGCGCGGTTGTAGGTGAAACATCACCTCTCTTTGACGCTCTCGATGATGTCAACGTCCTCTCTGGCGGTGGTGGTGATGGATGTTCCAGGGGTTCTAGACATGACTTCTCTCGTCTCAGACTCCATGGGCTCACGCATGTGTCCAGAGTCTTCTGCATCTGGCCTCTCCGAGCTCTGGAAAACTTTTCTACTCCATCTCTGGATGAGAGTGTTTGCCTTCTTCTTGTTGCTCTGAGTCTCTTGAGGGTGCCTCCACAGCGACATGACCTCTTTACCGATGCCACTGGCGCGCAGCTCTTCGGTGTCTGCGGTGGGAAACTGATCGAGTTCACATGCAAACCACGCTCGGATGATGAGGGTGAGACATGGTAGAGAAGATCACCTGAAGGAGGATGTTGTAGATGGTCTCTCGGACTTTCATGTTGGGCAGTGATTTGTCTGGAAGAGGTGCAAGCCATTTTTGTAAGACACCCAATACACCTTCGTCCAACAGAGTGGAGTGAAGGTTCTTCTTCATCAGATAGATGGTGATCTGTTCACATTTGATGAGACGGAGAGCCTAATCATAACATCAATCACCTCGTCTAACATCTTGATCTTGTTCAATGCGGGTTTCTTGGCGTTGTTATCTTCTACATCCTTCTCGGCTGCGTCTCGCATTTTCCTCAGAAGGTTCTCCACCGCCGTCAGTTGGGTCGGGTTCAGTTCATCTCCCTTCTTTCTCCTCTGACTTCTCTTCTTCAGAGATTGCACGGCTCTGTCGAAATCATCTAATTCCTGCTCTTGAGGTTCGTCCTCCTCGTCGCTGGCTTCACGTTTCGACTCGTCTCTCTCTTCTGTCTCTTGTTTTCCCTCTCCAAAATCGTCTTCATCGTCCTCCTCTTCAGGATGTGATACAGCGGCGGCCTCGTCCTTCTCTGAAGATTTCGCCTCTTCCTCTCCATTAGAGGCATCAGATAATCCGCCAGACTCATCAGCCGTGCCCTCGTTTCTCTTCAGACGTTTGGGCTTGGGGGCAGCCTCCTCTTCTTCATTCTCTCCGATAGGTGTCAGCTCATCCTCTGCCTCCCTCTTATCGTTTTTCTCCTCGTTCTCCACCACTTGGACCCCTTCTGAACTCATGATGCCTGTGTCTGTGGCCAGAGATGTTGCCGTTGTAGCAGGAGTCTATTGCGCAATAGAGAATTCTCCTGCGTAAAAACACTGAATTTCAATTCCTCTCTGAATGAGATGGACGGTGCACCTCTAGATGGGGACGATAGCGAGTATACAGACCTCTTTGCACGCGTCAATTCACCATACACAACGGACAGCTATGGTCGGCGGACATCATTTCCAAATGCTAATCCACGATACAATCCGTATGAGCACCCCTCCATGCCGGGCAATGCCCAACGTCAGGTATGAAACTCTAAATCATCATCTCACGGTATGTGATACATGATTTAGTCTCCATATTCTACTGCAACGGTAAATTTTGCAACACCTCAATTGCAGCAAGAGTGGAACTCTACGGATAACTCTTATCAAGACCCTCAGAATCAGATGAAGCAGCATCAGAACATCATCAAACAGGTGATACCCGATTCGTCCATCACAAATAAGAAACATCCATTCACTCCTCAAAGCAAATCTTTCGGAGGAGAAGTACAACATCGATTACGGGCAGACCCCAAGTAAGAGGCGATACGGGAATCACTCATGTTCTATGTGAGTCCCTCGTTGCGATGATTCACGGCAAAGGTAACGAAATAACAAAAACAGCCGACCAGAGTTTATTTCAATCCGGTAACGCAACATTAAACGATTACGGTGAGTTTGAAGAGAGATCACATCGCGATGAGACACCTTACCTCCCATAGAAATACCCATGCCAGCTCCCATACCGCTACACGACTTCACCAATGTCACATGTCCAGATTTCATCATCAACGGCGAGCCCGTCCGCCCCGAAGACATCCACAGTAACATCACGCATCACCCTCATCACGTCAACCTTCAAAACCACACGTCAAACTACAACGCACCACAACTACTCCCCCACGGGGTCGTCCAGACACACCCCCATCACATCATCACACATCAGCGACAAGTGGAGCCGACTTACAATCGCCTCTTACAGCCGGCCGTCCACCAGATTCTATCACAACACAACGGCCAGCCAGGACCTCCCAATGTGAACGTCATCAACCCCAACGCGGCGACGTCTCAGCAGATCCACAATGCCGCCGTCCAGTCGCTCATCATGAGCGCTCAGCAGATGCAGAGATCAGTTCGAAGGCTCACGCCGCGAAATCCGTGAGATAATCAGTCGAAATTGGATTTATGAGATGGCTCGTTGTAGATTGACAGAAGACAGACGAGGCTCTTGGAATGGAAATCCAACGTCACCCACTACGCCTCCGTTACCTCCTTCGGTTGCCTTGCCGACCGTCCCAAATGTGTCCCAAAATATCGTGAATCAAATCAATACACCAGAGACCGAGGGCCACGCCAGCACTGCGGCCTACATTCTCATCGGAGAGGTGATTTTTTTTAGAATTCTCTTACGTCTCGTTGTAGATGGATGACGTGTACAGAGTGGAGAGGTAGTGTCGGCGGGAAATACGGAAGAATTCGGCTTCTCTACGTCACAGTTGACCGGAAAATCTTTCACCTCTATCTTCGTGCCTCCCTACAGGTGACTCATCACCCCACACTTATACGCAACAATATGTAATCACACGTAATCATACGTAATCATATGGACATAACGTACCTGTATATGGGATGACCATCGTTCAGGGAGTTTTTCAATAGTCTGATCGATGGTTACCATCGCAACCACAAAGAATACGAGGCAGCCTTGGCTGTTCCCACCGTCGTCGAGCTATGTCACATCCCAAAGTCTCCATCTCAGAATCGAAAGTCATCACAGCAGGGCGAGGAGAATTCCCGCGCGGTGAGATTTTCAAATTTCGAACGGAGGCTGAGGCGGGAACAGCCCGGTACATTCAACGTGAACAAGTGTCACTTGGCCAGAGTTGCCATCACTCCCGCCAACACATCGAATTCGGTCGAAAATTCGGGGAAAAAGCACCTCCTCGCCCTGGTAGAGAGGTGAGAACGGATCGTTGTAGACGGTCACGAATATTTGAGACGGTAAAACTGACGCGTTGTAGATACAGAGAGAGCTCCGCCATGGTGACTACCGACGCGAATGGCATCATCTTAACTTCGAGGGATACTCTGTCTGTATTTGGAAAGAATGGCCCCGATGTCATCCGACAGGTGCCTCCTCTTCTTCCAACTTTTCGACTCGCTGGAACGATTCTGACTCGATGTAGTCTGCGGAGACGTTATTTGGTAATTTCGATTATAAGAAGGAGCAGTCACCGAGCAACGTTCGATTCAAACATGCAAACGGCACAATGTTTTGGGCCTATGTAACTAAGGCAACCATCGGAGTCTCCGGCTTCACCCTCAATACCTTTCAGGTATTTCTCTCCCTTTTATTCTCCATTTACACCGTTGTAGATCAAACCCCTGAGTCACACGGTCGACGTCATTCTTCTCTTGAATTCGGATCATTTAATTACCCGAACATCCGTCTACAGTTTATCCACCATGTTCAATTTGACTCCACTCAAATTGGTTGGAAGGAGCATCAGCGAGTGGATGGTGGAGGACGATGAAGACTCGTGGAGCAGTGGTGGGACGAGCGTCAGATTGACATGCGTGTGACATCTGACAGTGGAGACGGAGAAGAGGAAGAGACTGAAGATGTCAGACAGTGACGTACCCGACGTGTCTAGCCCGACGGATAGCCAGAGGTGAGATATCATCGTACGATATCGTTGAGGTTTCCCGCCAGTATTTCGAATTTGAATATTGAAATTCGACAGCGCTGGGGCGAACCGAGCGAGATTCAAGCACGGCGACGGTGGTACAGTTCTCGTCCACTTTCAGGTGAAAATCCATCTACAACGAGCCATCTCAAACTCATCTCCGAACAGTCCTACCCCATCACCCATAGCCAGGACCAAAAAATTGGTCCGGCTCCCCTTCGCTGTCTCTATGAAGGAATGCTATCACCAGAAGATCCGTTCAACGGTACACCCGACATGAGAATCCGTGAGTGTCGATCTACAACGAGCCACTCCTGACCTCCAACCAGGTCATTCGAACTTCCAGCCTGTACAGTGTCTGCGTGTCTCCAGGGTGCAACAGACTACAACGGAGAGTGAGACGGAGATAGAGAAATATTTATTTTTAGAAACCATTGGCCTCGGTGCCTTCAGCAAAGTGAAGAAGGCTGTCGATCCTACCACCGGCCAGCAGGTGAAATTTCGAGTGGATTTCATGGATTGACGCGTTGTAGATCGCCATCAAGATCGTCACCAAGTCGAAATTGTCGGCGGAGGACCTGCAGAGAGCTCATCGGGAGACGGAGATCATGATGACCCTCGATCACAGCCACATCGTAAGTTGATCATCACATCACATCCATCGCATCACATCACATCCATCATCCATCACATCACATCACATACGGCACATCACTGTAACACATCATCATCCCGTGTCATCACAAATACGTGACCCCACTGACCCTTCCAGGTCAAATTACATCGAACGATAGAGACACCGAAGAAACTGTATCTCATCATGGACTACGTCGACGGTTGCGACTTGATGGGCTACGTCATCGAGCACAACGGTCTCTCTGAGGCCGATTCGAAAGGAATCTTCATCCAACTCGTCTCCGCACTCTTCTACTGCCATCAACGTAAAGTCATCCACAGGGACGTCAAACACAAGAACATCTTGATCAACCGTGAGACGAAGAAGGTGATGGATGATGATGATGATGGTGACTGATGAGGTGATAGATTATGTTGATCGATTTTGGTCTGTCGAATTGGAACGAGGAGGGGACGATGAAAACTTCGTATTGTGGTACTCCTGCCTTTGCCTCACCCGAGATGGTGAGTGGTCCCAATATGAATCGAAAAAAACGGAAGCGATCATTTTATTCTTTCGATTTGGGACCAGACTCACGTGGCGTCAGGTGTTGGGACATCAATACGAAGGACATCTGGTGGACGTGTGGAGCGCTGCCGTCGTCCTCTATTCCATGCTTACTGCAAGATTTCCATTCTCGAACGTGGGCGAATTGATATCTGGAAATTTCATAGATCCTCCCAACGTGTCAGAAGGTGAGACTACATCGTTGTAGACGAAGAAATCTGAAGAGTATTAGATTGCTGCAAGTTGATTCGGAGTATGCTGGTGGTGGATCCTGCTTCAAGGGCTTCACTGCAAGAGGTGAAGAGAGATAGTGTGGGTGATACTGATGAAGAGTAGGTTGTGGAGCATCCTTGGTGCAAGTGAAGGACTTGAGGTGTTAACGCCGCTTTTGTACAGAGAGCAGAGGTCCGAATGCTGGGCCGAATGGATTGAGATAAATCAGATACTGCACATGTGTAATACGAGTCGATTGGAATGAACATTAGAAGCACACGTCTCTCAACAAGCTTTATGAAGTAAAATACGAGGACAACTTGTCCACCATCATCTTGGTCTGATCATCGGGCATCATCTCCGAGTTGATGATGGCGTTGGTGATGAGCACCGTATGTCTCCTGCTTCCCGAGTTGATCCACACTCTCCCGTTCATTCCCGCGGCAATCTCGAACGGTACGACACGACCCAACGAGGCCAGAACGGCACAATCGTCTCTCAGCAGCCTGACATCTTCAATCTCGCTGACTATGTCTGAAAGACTCACTTGTAGGCGAGACCGATCCCACACTTGAACATGTATCCGTCTGAATTATCGTCAGTCTCGCATCATGAGATCATGACCCGTCACCGTTGAGTTCTCCGTAGCCTTCGGACTTGTTCCTGGTGCTGACGCAGGCAACCTCGGGCTCCATGTCTTTATTTGCCAGTGTCACTCTGCAATAGATGATGCTGCCGTTCTGTCCCTCGTTCAGTTTTCTCGTGAATGAAAGTGTCACCTTTATGTTGAGTTTGTTCTTTCTGCTGGCGCCTTCGAAAGCCAAGATGGACAGGGTGGCGACCTGAGAGCAGCCGATGTCTACTTTGTAGTTGTCTCCGTGTCGTTCCGTGATGATGCCGATGACCATGTCATCTTGAGTGGGAACGTACTGAAAGGCGAACGATCAGCATGCGGAGTTATCGTGTGGATGGACGATGGAGATGATGATGACGAGTGTGAGACGTGCAGACTCACTCGTTTCTGATGACATTCCACCCAGAAATATTTCGTGATGGGCCTTCGAAGGACTCCAGCTTTCGTCACGACGATACGATCGTTGATTTGAGACAGACCGGGTCCTATTCGGATGGGATGATTCTCCATCCATTTGCCCACGACCTCACCGGGGAGGACCACGCGGTCGATCGCAGATGTTGGAATGGGTGCATCTTCTTGTTCCACGGTGTCCATGGGTGATTCAGTCTCTAATACTTCCTCTTCTTCGGCCTGAGCTTCTTCTTCCTCTATTTGTTCTACATCATTTTCATCGACAGATTCTTTGGGAGGATCTTTCTGTGGAGAATCAGGTGGAGTGAATGTGTCTCGATCACCCTCTTGGTGTTGGTCATGTTTATTGTATGGACTGTGATGTGATGCGATGATCAGATCAGGTAGAAAAAGTAGAATATTCTGCGAAGTCAAGATCGCATCATCGCCCACCATGCGCATCTACACCATCGTCCTTCTTCTTCTATTGTGCGTCTCGTTCTCTCAATCGCAGAACAGTCGAACGAAGAGGAACAATCATGGACCGAGTTCTCTCATTACGGTGAGATCATTCTTAAATACAGGCGATTAATACGAATTCCATAGAATCTATACAAGATGAAAGAACTAGAGTGTAAGAGAAACAATGATTTTCGATTACCCAAAATGTTATCCCTGGACGACGAGGATGGAACGGGGACTCTACGCTGTATCTCCCCCTTGTGTTTCGAATCGACATCCAAGATCGAGGTTAGCATCATTTTCATTGACACCATCTCATTGTCTTTAGCTGGAAGATGGAGAAGTAGACAGGAGGATGATTACGTTCATCGAATGTGCCAAGAGGGAAATCGAAGTACAGAGAAAGAAGGAAGCAGAAGCGACGAAGTGAAGGACAGGAGACAAGTTGCACGAGGAAGGAAAGAGAGCTATTTATTCTAAACCCGTCTCAATCTCGAAAGAGGGTCACGACAAGACATTCCATCTCATTTCATCGAATGCATGAAATAAATCCACACATCGTCTGATGTTTTCGCGATGTCATCTATTCATCTCTTCACTTTCTCTTTCTAATCAAGAGCTCAGCCGTTGTGTGAGGAACAACGGCCGTTCCAAAGTAGCTGTTCTTCGGTCTCTGTCCATCGATCGTCTTCACATCGTAATTCAAAAGGACGTATGACATCATCGCCTTCAATTCGTTCACCGCGAAGAATCTGCCCGGGCTGAAGACACATCAGCTTCTCAACATCATCCGATCTTCCATCATCACCATGCATGTCTTCCGTGTCCGAAAGGTAAGTACTCGTTGCTGGTGGCCACCATCTGATGCTTGCTGCCTTCACCCTCTTCATCTCTCATCTCTGCAAACCGGAAAGGCATGAACTCTTCCGGTTTCTCGTAGACTCTCTCATCGCGATGGAGGCCGCCGCTGGCGGCGCTGATGGTGACTCCGCATGGCACATGAGTTCCATCAGAGAAGGTGTAGCCCTCTGGTTTCAAGACTTTACGTTGTAAACTGGTGGTTCCCAAGCCGTTCACTCTCTGGCTCTCCTTTAAGAAGGAGTCCAGCTTGCGCATCTTGTTCATGCCGATCTTCGTCCAACCTTCCCGGGCGATGACCTGCCACGATAAATAAGATAGAATAAAATGAGAGGATCTCTCGCACCTCTTCCACTTCAGCTCTCATCTCATCGACCCATTCGGGATGAGCTGCGATGTCGTACAAGGCGTGCGTGAAACTCTAAAGAAGGTTATTGGACATCCTACGAAGCTTAGTCTCACCATGCTGGTCGTGTGTATGGCGGCAAAATTTACCGCCAAAATTCTCGTCGTGATTTCTTGAGTGGATTCGGCCTGGCCGCCAGCAGAGTCTAAGATCCATTGAAGGATGTCGTTGGGCTTCTGGTCTCCTTCGATTGACTTCCTCCTCTCTTCGATCATGGGACCGATGAGGGTGAGACCTCTTCGGTTTGCCTTGGGGACGGTGGTGAGATAGCGACCGACGAGACTGAAGAGGATTCAGAGGTGATGGAAGATGATGAGAGATGGAGGTGATGGAAGATGATGAGAGATGGAGGTGATGCGAGATGATTAGAGATGGAAGATGAATCGATGAGACCATCGTGTGATGGAGATGATCGAGATGTGAACGAGAGGAGCTAATGAGGGTGGATGTGATAGATGGACTCACGGCTTGAGGAAGTGGGGTGCGATGTTGATGACGAAACTTCCCTTCACGACTTCGATCGTGTAGTCGATGTTGAGTTGGATCCATTCGGGGTTGCGACCTGCGTGAACATGAGACGGCGATGCGACAGGTAAAGAGGTCTCACATAGAGGTAGACCCACGAAAGTGCGGTTACTCGATCGGGCGACAAGTTTCATGATGGATGGGGTCGCATTGATTCTGGACCATTCATCGGTGGCCGGGATGATCTCTTTGAAAGCACACTGTAGCTCGTCGACTAGATCGCCGAAGACAAGTGGGAGGCTCTTTGTGAGTTGGTTGCGAATGATCTCGATGTGATAGGCATTGTGATGGATGGCTGGACCCAAAGTGTATTCTGTACCGAGAATCTGTGATCCGTGAGTTCCTTCGAATGATACAACTGGTAGTGGCCAGATTGTCGTACCTCATTAACGGCTTCAGGGAAGGAGAGCTCGTTGTCGGGTGCTTTTCTCATCTCATCGATCAACTTGACGTCGCTCAACACAGTTCTCCATTCGATGAAAGATGGATAGTTGAAGATCTTGTGCTGGTGAACAGTGAGTACGAATCTTCGCCAAATCCTTCACCTTGTGGTAACCCTCGAGGATCAGTTCTCTCGATCTGATAAAATGATCCCATGCACTCTTCCAAGAAGAGAAGAATCCGTGTGGACCTACAGAAGGTATATTTGGCTGTCGTCGGATCAGTCCGTCACCGCATCATACATCCCTGCGACCCACAAATCGACGAGAATAAGACTGCTTCTGGATTAGGAGAGCAAGCCCAACGATGCCAATGGAACCGATCAGGATGTATTCTTGCATGATGTTCGATGGACTCTTTTTGGTGTGTGTTTGCGAGTTGCAACATCATGGTAATATCGACTTTTATTCCTCCGAGCCTCGTACGAGCACGAATAAATGATCCTGACAGCCTTCTCATGCGAAACTGTCTCTCATCATTACAAACCTCTCCCCTAGCTCATCATGATGAAAGAAAGGCTCCATCATGCCGTGTCCGTCAATCCCATCACATCATGATGCCCTTCCCTTCACATCATCTGATGGTGGAGTGAAAAGATGAAGAAAGAAGAAAAAGAAGACAAGAAACATCTCTCCTCTCTGAACCAAGAGACCAACGAAAAGAATTTATCTGTAAGACTTCTGGTATCTGGATCTGGCGGCGGGTCCTCCAAACTTCTTGGGCTCGCAACGACGGGGATCAGCAACGAGCAGAGATCTGTCGTAAGCAGCGAGCGTTCTCTTGATCTCCTTCTTTTGCTGCTCGTCGACGTCTGTGACATGATCAGTCCCTCGTTGATCGTCGATCGAGATGAAGTTCCATCATGTCGCTCGATCGTTTGGGCAGGGATGATTTCATTGTGTGAAATGAATGATCATCTACCACATCCATCGGCGCGATCGCGATGAGAGACTTCATTTTGTGATGAAAATTGTTACTCACACTTTTGGTAGTAGGCGACGATTCCCTTGCCGATAGCCTGACGGACGGCGTATACCTTGGCAACTGGACCTCCTCCGGAGACTCTGATCTTGATGTCCAAGTTGGAGAACTTCTCCTTGCCGAGGATGAGGATGGGCTCCTGGAGCTTGTAGCGGAGGAGATCAGAAGCGACCAGCTCGATGGGGGTTCCGTTGACACGGATGTTTCCCTTTCCAGGTCTGACGATCGCGACGGCGATGGCAGTCTTCTACAGAGAAGAATGTCACTACGATGATCGTATGTGATTCGATATCATGTCGGTGATGTATTGACGATGTATCGTGCATAATTCAACAATCGATCTTATCGACCGTTTCCACACACTCTTTCGTCTCACACGCGATCAAATCATCATCCATCATGGTATCGAGATGATGCATTCTATTTTAAATGTATTCGCTCTCACCTTGCGTCCGAAGGTTTGGACGTAGTTCTTTCTTTGGTCAGCCATGTTGGAAGGACGGATTCGGTTCAGAAGGATGCTCCAAAAGACAACTCGGATCCTCTCCTCGTTTTTCTTTTTTTCTCCCTCCCTCCCCCTCTCTCTTCCCTCCCCCCCTGACCATTTATTTAGGACCCACACTGCGCGATCGAACGTGAAGGAGGGAGGAGAGGGATACTGAGAGTCGAGGGCGTAGTGTATATAGGTGGAGAAGGTTGGAGGAGATGGATGGAGAGTTGGAGAGCGGATTGATGTTAGGAAGTCTTCAGTTCTATACAAATGGTTTATTGGAAGGACTAGTTGTCGAATCGAATCATTCGAAGCCATGACTTGTGTTCGGTTGATTTCAAATGATTCTCTACATTTTGGAAGAACACCTGCTCATTTTCAACCTCCCCTGCGACTCGCAACCGTCTCACCATATCTGCACCGCACGGGCACACCATCGTAAACGGATTCCACCCGGAATTCTTCGCTTCTTGACTCAGTTGATCCCATTTCCTCCTAGAATGTTCGGACAGCTCGGCCAGAGACTCGGGCGTAGGTACAAACTTTTTCACCGGTGGCTTCACCGATTTCGTCGGTTCATTGTTCGTCTTATGTTCCTCCCTCCTCGCTCTCCTGATGTCATCACATCAGATCCAAATGATCTTCGCACGATCGTCCTCACTTGGCATCATTACCGTCCTTCATGTCTGTTCTGTCTTCTCTCTCTGTGCTCGCAGGCGTCACCGGCTCCTTCTTCATCCTCCCAAAAATCCTCTGCAGCTGCGATTGGAGGTGTTCCTTCTCCCTCTTCAAGATGTTGAACTCTGCCTCTTTGAACTTCTCCGTGTCTCTGATGATGACTTCCATCTGAACGCAGCGATTGTTGAGATCGCGGATGATGTCATCGGACTTCAACTTCTCTTCCTCGAGGTAACGAATTCGTGTCTCGTACTGGAGGATACCGTGGCTCTGGATGAGCTGATCCAGCTCTCGGATCCTCTCTGCGTACACTGCCGTCTGTCTTTCTTTCAATCGAGATCACGTGTGGTGATATGTGATGATCGTATGATGAAAGTTGATCGTCATGTGATTGTGATGATCAACGTGACGATGTGATGATCGATGTAACCATGTGATCATCATAGACAGATGCACAATGTGGACACATGCGGATCGCATGATGTGATCATCCGATGTCTCACCGTCGTAACTGCCGTTGTCAACTGCCCCCTCAGTCTCTCATTATCCTCCATCAACTCATCGTTCTTCGCCTCCATTCCCTGCAACTTTCCATCCGTATTCTGTGCTCTACCTCTCCACATCCCCAACTCATCTTCCAACCTCCTCATCTTACTCTTCAGTTGGTTGATCGTGTCTTGCATCTCTTCGGTCGTGTCTCTCCTATCCCTCGAATTGTGGTCCCTCCTCATCTTTAAATTGGCGTTATCTGCTTTTAAATTTCGGATTTCGTCCTGGAATTCTCTCGTTCGATTGTGCTCATCGGAGAGGCGTTGGTTGAGGGCGACGAGCTCTGTCTTCTTTCTCTCAAGTTCTCTGTAGAAGTTGTCGCGGTCGGCAGTGAGAGCGGTAATGCGTGACTCGAAGTCTTGATGTTGTCGCGTCATCTGATCTGATTGGATGTGAGGTCGAGATGGGATGAGATGATCTTCACCTCTCAATTCTTGAACGGTCTCTCGATGTGCTTGTGAGATGAGGTTGAGTCTGCGAGATGATGTCAGGGTGATGTCTGATGATTGACGATGAGGTGATGTTTGATGATTGAAAAGATGTGACTCACTCGACAATCTTCTCCTTGTATTTCGTTTCAAACTTGATCTTCTCTTCTTCTGCCAACTCTTTCTGCGCTCTCATCTGATGTGATTTCAGATGTCTACTTCGTGTTCACATCGTGATGGACGATCGACTCGACGTCTTTCACTCACGAGATTAACATTTTGATCCGTTCTGGTGTCATTTTCTCTCTTCCTACCAAAGAGGTTCTCCTTTGCAACCGGCTTCGTTTCTGAAACATGCTGTTGGAGATATGTCCTCAATCGTCGCTTACACAGAGACCTCTGTTGTTCATCTCCCTCCCACTTTTGATACTTGCGAATGAGATCACTGTAACCATTAGAACATATGGTCGGATCATACTCTCACGAGGCGCGTTCTTGACTTTGAATGGCCTTGGCTAAATTTTCCATGCGTTGGGCGTAAAGGTGAGGTAGGCTGAGGACCCCACTGGCGTCTTGGATGCCACGTCTTCAATGTGTGAGCAGTAATCAGTAAATGGATGGATAGAAGACGAATCAGGATGGATGTCTCACTTGGACAGTGTCTGTAGAAAATGGAGTTGCATCACCTCGAACATGATTGGATACTCCCACTCCGCGTGCGTCACGAGAGGACTCGAAGAGTTTGTCAGCTCACATCTTCAATCGACCGCACTCACCTGATGGCTTGCAAAAGCTCCTGAAATCGATTATCATCATAAAGATGTTCCCATTGCGCTTCATCCATCTCAAAGACCTTTCAGTCCGCAGACACAATGCGGTATGCAGATGATGGTCGAATGATTGTTTTCGTCCACACCGTTCCAATTCTTTGGGAGGGTTTCAACTTGAAGTTTTCCCTTTCTTTCTTCCTTCCTTTCAAATTCATTTCTCAGTCGAGAGACAACCGCACAGCCGCATCACTCGAGACACTTCATACATTAGACACAGAGGTAAGTGATAGAGATCATCGGAGAAGGGTTCTCACGCCAACACTGTAGATGGTCATCAAGAGAAGGAAAGAAGAAAGCGATTCGGACAACTCAGACTCTGAGAAAGAGTCAGGACACTCTTCTTCATCAGACTCCAGCTCCGATGAGAGAAGCAAATCGAAGTCGAAGAAGGTGAAGAATCATCACCGACAACACAGCGCATCGCGGGTTCACATCAATTCCCTCTGATCTTTGTCACAGCCCTCAGCCAAGAAGCAAAAAATTGAAGAAGAAGAGAAGCCTTCAAAGAAGTCTGATAAGGACATCAAGGACGTGAAGAAGGATAAGAAAGAGACAAAGACCGACAAGGCACCTCTATCCTCCGACAAGGTGAGCTTTTTCAACAACTGCATCATCTTCTGACCATTCCACAGAGTGCAGTGACAAACTACCGTATCTCTGAGGCCACCGTCCTCGCACTGGCCAGCAGGTGACGAATCGACATCCATCTCGTTCCATTCTCATTCCATAAAGAGGTGTCACCACTCTGTTCCCCATTCAAACCGCCGCTTACGATCCCATCTTCGATGGAAAGGATGTCATCGGTAGAGGTGAGCCCATTCATCATATCATCCGGCTCACATCACCATCAGCCAAGACCGGTACTGGAAAGACCTTTGCCTTCGCCGTTCCCACCGTGGAGAGACTTCTGGCCGACTTCCAGCCCGCCAAGAGCAAGCAGCCCTACGTCATCGTGATGGCTCCCACTCGTGAGCTGGCCAAGCAGATCGCCTCCGATTTCGAGAGTCTGAGCAAGAAGATCACCGTCGAATGCATCTACGGAGGTGTACCCATGGACGTCCAGAGTGAGATGTCATCTGATCGAATCATCATCCGGATGATGACGATGATGGAAGATGGTGCTGATGAGAATTTCAGAGCAGAACTTGTGGAAGGGAGTTCACGTTTTGGTTGGTACACCAGGTCGCATCAAGGATCATCTCAACCGTCAGACACTCGATCTCAAGTCTATCAAGGTCGTCATCTTGGACGAAGCCGACGAGATGCTCCGAGTCGGATTCAAAGAAGACGTAGACGAGATCCTCTCCCACATCCCACAGTGAGTCACTCTCATTTTCAAATTTCAAACTGAGCGCCAACAGGGAGAAGGACAGACAGACGTTGCTCTTCTCGGCCACTCTACCACCCTGGGTCAAAGCAATCACCGACCAACAGATGAAGAAAGACAAGACAACCATCGATCTCGTCCAAACCCAAAAGACAAAAGTGGCAGACACCATCACCTACTACGCCGTACCCCTCGTGTACGTACCATACTCACGTACGTAACTCTGACGAAATTTCAGTGGAAACTACTCGGAGGTACTGGAGAAGTTACACTCGGTGTACGCACCCGAGGGAGGTCGAACCATTGTCTTTACAAAGACGAAAGCTACCGCTGCCGCTCTCGCTGGTGAAGCCAACTTGAAAGGAAAGGCCATGCCAATTCACGGAGACGTCGCACAAGCACAGAGAGAGCAGACCCTCGCAGATTTCAAGGCCTCGCGATTCAGGTATGAGACGTAACCTACGTACGTAATGAACGTTCTCAGCACCCTCGTCGCCACGAACGTCGCCGCGAGAGGTTTAGATATCCCGAAGGTGGAGGCTGATCACGTGACTCGACTGACGTGTACAGGTCGATCTCGTCATCCAGATCGGTCTGCCGGAAAATTTCTCCGATTTCATTCACAGGTCCGGAAGAACTGGCAGAGCAGGCAGACAAGGTGTCTGCATCTTGGCCCACGCCCACAGCGACACATCCAAGTGAGTTGGATGATTTTAGTTCTAAGGTGGAGGCTGAGAGGAGTGCAGGGTGCACCAATTGGCCAAGCAGACCGGAATTTTCTTCAAGGCCGTGACGGCACCCACCGAGAAGGACAAGAAGAACGTCGAGATGGAGAAGGTGAATTTCATCGAATTCTCCGCGAGTTTTCATCGAGATCCTCACGAAATTTCAGGCGAAGATCGCCATTCGTAACGTAGATCCCAACATGGCCAAGGATTTCGTCACTGCCGCGAAAGATCTTCTCAAGGAGGAAGAGAGTGTGTGGATCTATCATCTACATCTATATCTAATCTATCTACATCTAATGTATCTATCTACACCTCATCTATCTATCTTCATAGATCTACATCGATGTAGATGCACCTTCTTACATCATGAAAGGTGCAGAGACCCTCTTATCTCGCGCCCTCGCCTACATCGCCGGCTACGCTCAAGAGCAATTGAAGAAATCGATCATCTGCTACGGCGAGAACCAAGCCGAGTACACCACACTCAAATACAACAAACCCACAGACAGCTACGAGGCAGTAGAGGCCGACATCCAAGTGAGAGACGACGCCCGAACCATCAAATTGACCCCTTGACAGAGAATGGGAGTCGTCGCGGGTCTCATCATCTGGTCCGAGAGGGAATCTCTCGTCGACGTACCATTAGAAGACGCCAGAAGGGTCCTGCAAGAGAACTCGACTCTGTCCATCGCAAAGTTTGTGCCCTCACACATGCAGTCACAGATCGTAAAGAGGGGTGGTGGCGATCGAAAGGGAAGGGGAGGAGACAGAGACAAGAAGAAGGGAAGAGGTGGAAAGGGAGGCTACGGAGGCAACGCCGCATACGGAGGTGGTGGTGGAGGTTACGGTGGTGGCAGTGGAGGCTACGGAGGTGGTGACGGAGGCTACGGAGGTGGCAGTGGAGGCTACGGTGGAGGCTACGGAGGTGGCAGTGGAAGCTACGGGGGTGGCAGTGGAAGCTACGGAAACCGAGCGTATGGAGGAGGAAACAAGAGGCAATCGAACATTGGAGGCAATTATTAAAGAAAGTTTTGCAGAGAAGCGTCTCTTGTCCTCTTATCGTTTGCATGTTGTACCACCATCTCAACTTGGGCGAATGATGAATAGAAATAACGAGAGCGCATGAGAAGAAAGATCATGAAGAGAGACGAGTGAAGACAATCTATTTCGATCCATTCATTCTGCACCCTCCAAAACTCTTCTCCCGCACTCGATATCGTTTCACCCCACATGATCGATCATCCTGCATCCGCCTTGACCGGATGCACGAAGGTAAACTTTGCACACTTCTTCTCGTCTCGAAACTCTCTCCAATAGTCCCCAGCCACTCCCGACCAACTGAAGGTATTCTTCGTGCCTCCGTTATCATACATGTCCTTCGCCGTGTAATTTTTGGCCACTTGTGGAATCTCTGTGATGAAGAGAGTGCGATTCGAACGAACGGCTAGGGTGTTGGGAACACATTCTATGTTGCATGGGAAGGAATTAGAGGTCGTCCACTGTTTGATGTCGTCCATCATCCTTCGACTCCAACCTCTGTGGAGTGTGAGATCGAGTCATGCATCGTGAGGACAGTAATCATCTCATTGTCACTGAGATATCTTCTCTCATGTCGATGATGGTGGGCGAGAGCTTTAAAAACGAATAAAATTCTCACGCGAGAAAGTTGAAGCCATTGTATGGATTGTCTATGTTGCAGTAAAGTGGCCATTCACGTCCAGAAGGACCTATGAAGTTGAAGTTGACCACATCAGGCCACTCTAAAAGTTTCGCCTCCGTCCACTGTCTCTTCACTTCTTTGAATACATCCGCCCAGCTTTCCTCATCAGCTTCTCTTCTCTCTGCGTGTCTCACCTTCCGATGAGACGGACGTCATTCTCTACCAACCAATAGAAATCGTATTGGGGGATGATGGTCCGAGCGATGAGAGACAGCTGCGCGTGTCCATCGTTCCAGTTCGATCGAAAGAGAGGATAGTCATTTCGAACGGTGTTCGTGTCCATCTGGATGACGAACGGCCAAAACTGCGGAGGCATCTTCTCCTCTTTCAGTTTCTGAAATTGTTCTTCGGTCAATGGTCGGTCGCCAACGTCCATCACGATGTGAAAGTCCATGGTGCTGTCGATGGCAGATTCGACCAGTAAAGCCTGCAGATGTAACGTTGCATTAGGTGTGAGGGCGTTTCGGTGATCTGTTCGGAAGAGAACAGTCTGGCGTTGGCTCGTCTGGTTCATTCGTTCGAAGAGAAGAGAGTTCAGGTGCATCATATCTTCAGTTTCTCCGTACCCAGAGAACCTCTCCTGATCGAGTCAAATGTTTTAGAAGGTGAGAATGCCTCACGTGAAAGGTCCAGCACGAATCACCAAACTGCGACTTGAGATCATTTCTGACCCATTCATCAGACATCGTTGACCTTCTCTTCGTTGAAACAGCTGTGAGATTGCCTTTTCTCTGTTCCCTTAGACGTACCACAGCCATATCGTACTCAGACAGTTGCATTTGAAATGGGCTCCACTGAAGAAGAGAATCAGACGTATGCACCAGCCAGAGGAAGACAAGGATCACAAGGAGCAAGATCAGCTTCTGTTCACATCTTCCATTGATCTTCCTCATTATGCATTCAGAGGGGAAGAATTACTAAAGGTGACAGAGGGGTAGGTTTCGTTATCGAGCTCTAAGAGTGCTGTGTGAGTTCTGTCCTTCGAAGAGCTCTGTCTTACGTTTCTGACGAAAGGCGGTCAGTATGAAGAACCATCGGGTTCCTGTCAAAATCATGATTTTGAAAACTGAAACTCCGTAGCTTTTGCTGTCGAAAGAGGAAGGAGGCAGTGATCACTTCTTGCCATCGGAGCTCGATCCGATGAACCATCAGACTTTGTTCTCCGGTCTAAACCCTTAGGTCTTTGACTCCACAGTCAACTGTTGCGTTCACACTTACTATCGAGAAACAATTCACTGCCGCTTCTTTATAACATTCCGAACCCCTCCGAATTTCCGATCGCCGTGACAAGCCTCTCCTTCAGCTTCTCCTTCGTCGAGTATTCCGGCAGCAACAAGTGATTGAAACAAGTGTGCGCCGAAGGCAACCTGCACCTCTTAATCTCGTCGCATGAGGCACACCTCACCTGTCGCTGTCCTCTCCCGCTCTCGTGATCGAGAACCTCATGTTCTGCAGTCCACCGATGGGTGCTCTGTCACATCCGGTCGTGAAGGATAAAAATTTCTTCTTCTGCTCTTCACTCAGCGAGTGGATGACCTCCCAAAAGTTTCTGATCGAGGTTAGACATCATGAGATGTGTGTGTGTCGGGTCACCGTATGACGTCAGAGTCTTTCGTGTAGCCTTCGTAGTGTGTGACCTTCTCTAGTTCGTGGAAATTGAGGGTGGACACGCCGCAGATCAACAGTTCTATCTCTTCCATGCGAAACAGCTGATCGTGTGAGTGAAGTCGCATCTACAACGAGACACACGTGAAATGCGGGAGAGCTGCAGAGGGTGGAGAAGCCCTTGTAGAATCTGTCGTATTGTTGTTTCACCGAAGTTTCAGTCAAATACTCCATGTACAATCGTACGTACTCTACGTACGTGTGAGGGGGCTGACATTGTATACACTCACCCTCTCGGTTTTCGTTTGTGACGGGGATCTGCTCTCCGTTCTCTTTTAAATCGAAAGTTGCGTTTTCACCAAATTCATTCTTGTATGTCACTTGAAACGTGAGGCCGAAAATATCTTCAACGTCTCCTTCTGAATATTCCAGTAATTTTCTGAAACCCTGGTAGAGTGACTGTACGATGTTACGATTCATTTCCGAGATATTTCCGAGAATTTTACGAGAAAGAAGGAGGAAATTTCTCACTGGATCGTAGCTCTTGATGTCCTCTAGATCGGCTTTGACGTTGTACATCTTCTTGTACATAAATTTGGGAAAATGCACCTCCAATATGACGTTGTTGTAGATGGCAAGTCCCAAAAGTGTCCCAATCAATTGGAACTCTGCGAAATCTGTCGAATTGGGATTGAACCAGTAGGCCCCCGTCTCTGAATTGTGGATGAACATTCCTGGAAATTTCAACGAAGATTCGGAGGATATTGCGAGAAATTTCACCGAATTTGGGGTCGAATATCTCTTTGACGATGAGTTGGAAGAGTTCTTTCTTCACTCCTCCTTCGTCTACACCTTCTTCTCCCACAAAGTGGACTCTCAGCTCTTTTCTCAGGTCTTCCGTTGGATATTGTCCCAACTGATTTCATTCAGAATCATCTTCTCTTTCATTCTTTTTTGTTCATCTCTTCTAAAAAAGAAAAATGGAGAAAAAATGTGAGAAGGGGAGAAAAAGTGAGAAGAAAAAAGATGAGAAGAGAAAAAACTGACCTCGTAGAGTGTGTCCTGCACTACGCTTTCCCTCTTGACTCTGATTCCCAGAAAAGGAATTGTATCGACTCCCATGTAGTACTGTCCGATAGCCTGTGCCCTCCGGCTCCTCTGCTCGACCTTCGATTCTACAACGAGTCAATTCCGTTAAACCCTAAATCCTCTCACCGATGTACAACAGCTGAGACTTGTAGAAGGGGGTGAGGAGGAAGGAATAATTACAGAACGAGAAGCCCCTGCTCGAGTCTTTCCAGTTTCGATAGTCGTCTATGACCTCAGCCCTCTCACTCAGCGCCTCGTTGTAGAAGACCGAAAAATCGAACATTTTCATTTCTTCATTGATTTCAACTGACGGAGTCAAGGATGAAAAGTCATCTTGATCGATATGATCGCGATGACAAGACGATCGCATCATCATCATGATGGTGATGTTGATCGATCACGTTCACGATGCGATGAGAGATTTGAGGATACACAATGGCTGGATGACGCGAGCGGCTGATGTCAGGAAGTTATCTGAATTGATCGGACCATTCGTACTCCTCGATCTCTTTGTGATAAAGTTCTGAATAAGATCCACTGCCCATCTGAATTTTTCTCTCGACAACCTGCACGTGTCGATCAGCATGAACGATGACACGATCATCATGATGATCATCATGGATGATGACATCAGATGTCCGCGATGAGATGGTGATGGCGACATCACTTACCCCCTCCAGTAGTCCATCATCCCTTCTCTCGCTTGTGTCGAAGCCATGGCAACGATCAGTGGTGCTAAAATCGTCTGAAATTGCTCCTCCTCCGTAACGATGGGGCACTTGTCCGAAAAATGAGCCGGACGTTAACAAAAGAAGAGAGCTCACGTTGAGAAGCATGATGTAGATGCGAATGGTGGAAGTGGAGGGAGCTCCGGGTGCTTTTGTTAACAGCGCTGCCCGCTCGAGGGCGTAGCGAAATGAATTCTGAACATTCTCTGGGAGTTGGCGGATGAGCTCGTATGTCTTCTCTAAATCCTCTTGGTTGATGTCTGTTCGTCACCATCAGCATGATGTCGTCTCATCCGATGTCTAATGGGGTACCCAAGAGATGAGAGGCGTGAGGAGAAGAGATGACTTACCGTAAGACAGTTCCATGTTGGGATCTGGACTCTGTGACGATCGGATCAGATGGATTGACATGATATCGATCTCCATAACACGAGATCGATGACTCACTCTGAAGCTCTTTGAGAGGGACTCCGGATCACCAAAGACGGAGCCGACTAAACGGACGACGGCCGTGAATACGTTGGTCTCTCTCGCCGCCTGCACGACAGAGAGGAACTCTTCATAGTTTCTGATGAATGGTACCTCTGCCTTCACTGGAGAGGGCTTGGGAGGAGGAGCTGAAGGAGTTGGAGTGGATGGAACGGGGCCATTAGCTGTAGAGGAGTCATTGATCGAAACTCGTGATGATATGATGATATGGCACCTGGAAAACTAGCGCACAAATTGCTGACATCGTTCTTCGTAGCCAAAGCGAAAGCAGTTTTGATAGCCGTCGGTTGATCTTGTTTCGATGCCGCTTTTTTCGATCAGACATTCTTCACATCAGACTCTCACTTGGGTTAGAAGCGCAATTTGGATTAGTGCATCCCGGTCTCCCACATCCTTGCGTCAGTTGCACAAAATAACTGAAAAATGCATGAGAATGGAAGTACAGATGAATGCACATGTCTCACGTCTGTATATTCCTCTTGAGTAGCTCGCTCATTTACAGAATATAGAAGAAACAAGTAATGTGCGATGACGATTTGTTCGTTTGTTTGCCACCAGCCGAAGGAAATGGGGTCACGTGATCTACTCACGCTAAATTTCTGACGAATCACCGAATTCTACGGAAATCAGGAATTTTACGCCTTCATCGTCACACTGCTTCATCGTCTATCATCACACAATGGTTCATCATTCTTCATCACACTACTTCATCCGTCTCAAAAGCACTACACGTCCTTCATCGTCCCCGAAATTTCACTCATCGTCCCCGTCTGTGATTCTGTTTCTTCTTTTATTTACGGGTTCGGTGCCTTCATGGTCGTGAGGTCTATGTCCACTCTTGGTATCGTCTCTTTACTACTGCCACTGCTGTTGCCCGACGAGCTCGTGTTGAGAAGACCTGTTCAAAAGGTGAGTCGTTAGAGTCATCTCATCATCTCACTCGTCCCGAACCACGATCTGATCCTCCTGATCGGCATGTTGATCTCCAAGATCATGAAGGCGATGCTGAGACGAAGAATTCGATTGACGATGTCTCTCTCTAAGACTCGACCCACTGTGTACTGCAGAGAATGAGACGAGGAAGAGGGTCTGTTGGATTCACCGTGTCAACTATGGCCACCATGATCGAGTTGGTGATCTGCAAGATCAAGATGACGATCATCTTGTATGTCATCTGCACAGTTGATCAATCTCATCTGTTACGCTCATGATGACTCACCAGTTTGACCTTTGATGAGACGAGATCGGGCATGACTCGACACAATTTGATGCCATAGATGGTGAAGGCCACGCCGTAACAGAACCACACGACACAGTAGAAAGTCTCTACGATGGGAAAGAAAGTATCCCAAGCCTTTGGAGTGATGATCATGTGAACTCCGACGATCTGATGGTCTTCAGATGATGAGATGGCGATGTCGATGTCGTTGTCCGATTAGATGACGGATGTCCGATTAGATGATGTGATGTTGTCTCTGATGTGTGATGCCAGTGATGGGATGACTCACTCGACCCACAAAGACGGTGAACGCGATGAAGGTGATGACGATGAAAGGGATCTTAAAGCGTTGGAGGAAGGTCAGATTGTTGACCACTTGTTCCAGTGTGAGCTCTCCTTGATAGTTACTGTTGACCTTCTTCATCATGGACGCCTGTCTCAGTTGTCTCATCGTGACTTGATACAATTCGGCCCTGTGAGATATTCAGAACCAATGTGAGAGTGAGATGACATCACCAATGCAAGATCATGCCGGTGAAGAGAACAACAAATAAGAAATCTACAAAGAGACTCGCTCCGTTATAGACACCGAAGGGTATCACTCCGAATGTGCCCCACCAGTCCAGAGCCGACATCATGAATAAAACTGAAGACATCAGATGATGCAGAAGGTCGGACACTCACTGAAGCAGATGAGAAGATCGATGGCCAGGGAGAATTTAACGACCTTTCGAACACTGGGCTGTCCGTCCATCAGCCCCTCTGAGCGAAATCGAAATTCTAGGTATAGGCGCCATGCAATGAGAGCCGTTAAAGCGAAAGAGAAGAACCCTGCGATACCTCTGAAGACTCGAACACCAACGTGTCTCTCTTTCATGAGATCTCGAAGGGTATCAGATCGGACAACGCATTCGAACTCACTCCTTGTGCAGAGCCAAGTTAAGAGGTTGCCATCATCGTCTGTCGGATGCAGTCTCCTATTCGTTGTTAGAGGATGCTCAGTGTCAAGATGACACTCACGCCGTGAAACACCTGCACTGTGCATTCTTCTGACACACTCCAAGCCCTTGGCAGTCGGTACAGTTCAACCTGACGAACTCCTGCGCCGACGCACAACCGATGACGAACACCATCAGAAAGATAGTGGTGCCCTTCATGATGCGGTTGTCTTTGTTCCTCCGACTTTGCTTATGGTGAGCTCCAACGAATGAACCAAGGTTTCGAGAACCTACCTTACACCTGTCACCTACTTCCATCACATCTCTTCCCAAATCAATTCATCTCGTGTAAGATTCCCGCGTTTAAGTCCCTTTCGTCAGCGGGAGCACATTTGAGAGAAAAAGAACGACCTCGATCGCTGTTGTGTTGATGGATGCTGGGTCATCTATCCGTGCTGGCTTCCTCGCTTCTAGGACGAAGTAGAAGGTGCAGTCGCGCTGCGATTGGCATGATACGAAGAGAAGTCGGTTCTTGGTGCATTTTCCGCGTTGCTTAGGAAGTGTTTCAGAAGTCAAAATGACGCGACAACCGCAGAAGCTTCTGTGTGCTGGGCTGCGACTCTCTTTGATTAAAACCGTTCTTCCAATCTGGGAGGCTTCTTAAGACGTTCTTGTGAGTCGGTGATATGAGCGTGGGGCTGGAGTCTGTGATTATGATGATGAAATCAAAAGCCGTCATGGAGGTTGTACAAGCGTGCATTGTCACTTGCAGATGTGGTCAGACGACGCAAAGAAAGTAAGGTTTGAACGAGACATTATTCGTCAGTCCGACCGGAACATAGTGATGTCCCTCTGCAGCAGCCGAATGAGACCAGAGGATGATGTGAACGTGGAGAGTAGTTACAGTGTTTATCTATATATACAGCTGGTTACATATATCAGGTTGTCTAAAAGTACCACGTGCTGGCTCTTGCGTAGGTATAGCTCAGCCATTGATCTTGATTGAAGGAAAGTCCCAAGCTTCTATGTTGGTTCTTCTTCACTACATCAGTCGTGACAATGGCTCCGATGGCTGCTGTCGTTAAGACGTTCTTGACCATGTGGAGGGTGTGCATATCTGGAGGATCGTGGAGGATTCAGTTTAGAGGTAGAAGACGTGGCAATGGAGGTTGGGTCGTTGGTAATGCTGCTTTCAATTGCAGAGAAATTCGACGTTTTACAAACTTGAAACGGAGGGAATCTCGCCGTTCCTCGGCCCCTCCCGAGGCAAAATGGGCGAAATCTAGTCTCAAGACACTAGTGGTGTGTAATGTCTTAGCCTCATCAAGAGGTAATATGGAACACAGGTCGTTGGTGTCTACGCTCGAGAACGTGTTGAAGAGATCATGTCTGCCAGAAAATCACTGATGGAATGTTTCGAGTGTGGAGGTGTACCTTATGTATACCGATGTGAATGGACCTCACAGAAGAGAAAACAATGCTCACATAATCCAACAATGGGTATCGTTACAAGTAAGTCTAAGCAACTGCCTCAGGTACCGATTGAAGCCGTCGATGATGGTTGGCGCTCTACAATGCCCATCGAGGACATCGTGAGTTATGTCTCCTCTAAGCAGAGGTCATCTCACGCACGACCTATCCTCTTGAGTACGTGTTGTGAGTGAGAATAGAATGCCCTTCACCGTCCCAGCCGTGCCACCTGCGACTCTGTGTTCAGTACGCATTTATGTGGTACTTCCATCATCCGATGTCACCTCAGTCTCCTGTCGTATGCCGCGGTGTCACTAGTCTATTTACAGGACGTATAGGAGGCCACAGCTGGCCATCCTTCGTCTGAAGACAACCCGTTGAACAGGAGAAGACGAGCGAGAGTGTCTCTCGACGGTGTGTTGTTGGTGAATGTTATCTGCTCGTGGTGAGGCGGGTGAGCAGGAATCTCGCGTTTTCTACAGAAAGATACTGTGTCTCAAACTTTTTCAAACGTTAAACGTGGGCAGCTCTGTCGCAGGAAAGACACGGGAGCTCCATCAACACTTCAACTCTTCACACCTTTCCGCATCCGTGTTCCTGATCTGAATACTTTCGACGAGATAAGGAGTCATTCTTGTGTCTATCCTCGAATCATTCTCTCAGTCAGTAGCAAGATGAGAGTCACTCTGTCTCTCTTCGTCCTCTGTGTCGCTGTCTCTCATGCCGTTGTAAGTCCCTCCACGCTCATCACCCCTCTCACTTTCTTCAGGTACATACGACTCCGGTCAGCAGCATCCCACCCACTGGCTTCTTCACTCCCCTCTTGACGGCAGAACCTCCATGTTATTTCGAGCTCCAATCTGGGTTCTACTATGAGGAACCGATCAACGCCATGTACCTCTGTGATGGATCGGAAGACGTGGGTGGTCCGTGCATGACATACCAGGTCCTGCTGTACACCAATTTGAACCACACTTTTCTATTATCCAGACCGATCAACATCACCTTGGTGAAGACACGTGAGCCCCGTCATATCACTCTTTTCATCACTGACGACATCGTCAGCCATCGTGCAGATCCCATTCATACCGGGCACGAATTATACCTCTCCCGTCGATGTCTTTGTGAACGTTACGTCTTCCAAACCATACAATGGAGCACTGAAACAGAGCGGAAGACAATATATAGCCACTTTCACAGCAAGTTTATTTTCCATCACTCGCCTGTCAGCCAATACAACTCTGAGCATGAACGGCTTCGGTGGGTCATTTCATTACCAACATTCTCACTGAACCTTAAACCCAGTCAATCCGATGTACGTCACAAGCCTCCCCAAGACCTTCTCGTTTGAAGTCTTCGATGACGGTCTCTCTTTCGTATACGAGAACGTCTCTTACGGGGCAACACCCCTCATCACTTCATCACAGAAGATTCTTCTGGTCACCGACGGCACGAACAACTATCAAGTGAGAGACTCTCTATTATTCTCGTTAAAGTGGAATCAGACCCTCCTGCCCGGAAACGGTAACTATGTAGACTACCTACCGACGGGAAGTTATAACGTCACGGCTATGTCGTACGATATTCCAGCTTCTTTCATCGCATACGACACCGGCATCTACAACGTCACTTGCGAGACCGTCGGCAACTCTTCCGATCGATATGCGCTCGTCAAGTTGAACGGTACCAGAGAGTACGAAGGATACTTTTACGATAATTTCCACGGTACTCAAGTCGTTCCCGTTAACTGCCGCGGCAGTGACACATTCTCCCTCGAAATTCATGTCAATGGGCCTTGTGAAGCTCTCATCCATTTGTAATATCTAAACGAAAGTACAGACGAAAAGGTCGATGCCAAGTTCGACCAACTTACACCGCTATCGGATATCGGTTTCTACGACATGAACGTTCCGGCCAACGTCACGCTCGATCCATTACACAGCGAATATTTGACTTTCGTCTACCCCTATCCAACCTGGTGAGTTCATCTCACCTCACAAGTCTCATATGCGCATAGTCCGAACACCAATACGAGCTTCAAATTCTTCGGTTACAATCTTTTTGGAACATTTTCTCGTGAGAGGTCTCCTCCACGTCGTGACGTCTGATCGATCTCAGCTTGTTATGTAGTCACAGATAACTTTACTTTTAATGTTCCTGCCCATCAGAGCGTCTTCTTCATCCAGCCACCTCAGGGGTACTGTCTGAGAGGTGAAGGCATTCCCAGCAACTCGACAAACGATTTCACAATCATCTCGAACGTGTCCTCCTTCTTCTACGAGGACGGTGATGCGAAGTTATTCACTCTCACTTGCATTTCCGACGTACTCTACGTCTATCCGGACGTTCCAGCACCCATGACAATCACCTTCACTCTCGGTCAGTGTCGTTATTTTCACGATCATCCTCCGATGTGGTGATCATCGACAAGTCAAAGTCTGACACGACAACAGTTCCCATCGATGGACAAGGAGTGTACGGAGAGACATACGACGTCGACGGTCTATTCATCCTTCAGTATCCTCCCCTCACAGCTTCCACCGGCGTCTTGTCCATCAACACCTCCGGCTCCTTAGACATCCTCCGCAACGTCGTCACACTCGAGCAATACAGAAACTCTGCCAAACGTGCGGTGATCGGTAATGATCAGACGATGGATGCGTTCAGAACGAAGGATTTTCCATTGTACAGATTCATGGTGGCCGTTCTCGGTCGAGGAAGATTTTCTGTCGATTTGGGTACGAGTGAGTGATGAGATCATGTGATGTCAACTGATCGGTGGATAGATATCGGAGTCAACGTGGGCTACGACACGAACTACCACCTTAATCCTACGAGCACTTCATCCAGCTCAACAATGTCGGGAGGAGGTGATGCCACCAGAACACCGACTGATGGAGGTGCTGGCGCAGGGGGGATATCGACGATGGTCGTGCCGATCGTCACCGCGAACAAACCGGTCAGCGATGCTTTGATCGTAAAGGCGACTGTCTTCTCTGCGGCTGTGCTTCTCGCTCTCTTGTGATGAATAAACCGTTATAGTGATGCACATCATGCAGTATATTAAATGTGTGCTCGAATTTTGAATCGAAAATAAAAGCTGCGATCGATGTTCTCCCCGCATTGCCTCACTGACCTGTGAAGCCACAGAGGTGGATGGATCCGACGATGGCGATGATCATTCTACCAATGTCAGGAAGACGCACAAAGTCCATGAAATGGAAGTAGTCTCCAATGCAATATTGACACGAATCTCTCACCACAGAAGATCAGCATGAGGTGAGAGTCCCTCAAACGAGGAGATTAACCTCAGATCGGCAGGATATGCACCATTCTGGGCATCGTCTTTATACTGGTTGGTGCAGGCCTTATGATTGGAGGACCTGTTGCCAAATTATCATTACGAACCAAAAGAGACGACAGAGTGTGGAAGGAACACATTTTGACGCACCAACAACATCATCTAAACCCAGATTGGCTAAAGATCGAGAGAAAATTCTACCTGTATAACATCACGAACGCAGAAGACTTGTCTCATGACCCTTCGATTCGAATCGAAATAGAGGAATCCGGACCATTGTGTCTATTGGTATTTCATCTTCCAATCATGCATATCAACTGACTTTCGATCAGAGAGAGACCAAGAAGCTTCATCCCCAGTTTTCTGAAGACAATCGAAATGTAACCTTCCATCGATTCACACGCCATCATCTTCTGGACAATTGCAGTTCCATCGATCCCCATCAGATGTTCACGACCGTGTCTGCATCTTTCGCTTCTCTCCTTCAGAAATACGGAGGTCCAGAAGGTCTACGTGCCGCTGTCATGTCCAACTACATGAAGGGATTAGATCACCTCCTGTCCAATGAAGTGAGTCCATCACCTCCACCATCACCATCTCATGCTGTCTCTCAGATCACCGAACGTCTCATCGCCATGAGTTTACCGGAAACGTTGGTCTCTTGGTTCTGGTCCTCTAACGGTAAGGAGAGGAGGAGGTGTTGGCGATCGCATGACGCATGCGGCGGCCCCGCTGAAGCAGCTCTACCTTCTCGTTCCCCTCAGATACCCGAAGACATCGCGGAACAATTATTGAACCCCCTTTACGATTTTTCCGTCACCAACCCTCAACAGTGGAAGTTCTGGGTGCAGGTGAAATTTCATCGAAATTTCGAGATCCTGATTGGACCAGGCGTTGGAGGATAGAGAGGCGGGATTTTTCTTGGAAAATTTCTGGAACATTTCGATGGATGTACAGAAGAACGTCAGCTCGTGGCTGAAAAATTCTTGGAAGAGTTACATGGTGCCTTATGTCCTTTTGGGTCACGTCGATCCGGGGTACCCCGTAAGTCCCAAAGATTTGGGATACATCCAGTGGTATTCACTTCAGTTGACTTCTCCGGAATCGAGTGAGTATTTTGTGACTCATCGATCGATGACATCACATCACCGTACAACATCACATCAACATCACATCGTGACACATCATCATCGCATCGTCGCATCATGACACATCAGAATCCTCCATTGTTATAACTATCGAACCACCATTGCATCATCTCTTGTCATAATCATGGTCATCACATGTAAGACATTCTAACGTGCGAAGATAGAGAAGGACCTTCGATGAAGACACTTTTCTCATGGCGCTTCCCCTTTGAAATCGAGTTCGCGAAATTTCAATACGACCGGAAGGCTCGTGACTACCTGAGCCTCGTCCAGACGCGCGGGATCTTCCACGGAGTTTCCGAGGAACTTCCGGGGCTGACACGAGCCGACCAGTGGATGATGATCTACAACCAGCCCGTCAAATTTTCTCAGTTGTACAACGTATCTGAGTCTCAGACCCTTCAGCTGTCCGGTGAAGTTACGTCTACCACCTACGTATTTACGTGCGTAACAGAATGGTCCACTTACGTGTACGAGGAGCTGTTGAAGTACATGTACCGAGGAGGAGATAGAGGATTATTTAGAAGGAGAAGTGTGAGAGATATCTTGTTCGGGGGTAGTCGTGACCCTCTATCTACTTTCTTAGAGCCCGGCGTTACGTACAGAACTTTCGTGGAAAGTTACAGGAGTGAGGAAGAAGCTGAGAACAGCTACACCGTGGAGACGGTGTCTACCGGTGAGAATTTTTTTTCCCGCCAAATTTGAATTTTATCTGGTAGGCGAGGCGGGAACGAAGGCGAACGAGCTGCACGTCTACAACGGAATGTCCTCCGTGGAATTTTGGCGGGAAAGTGAGAAAATTGGCGGGAACGATGGATTCACTCAACAGCCTCTCGCTTACCACGATGCTCCTAAAAACATCTCCATTTACATTCCACAAATTTTCAGGTAATTTTCTCCATCACCCCTGACGCTGACGAATTTCTCAGAAGAGTAAATTACGTATACGACCGGGAGGAGAATACCGATGGAATTTCGTCTCGAAGATACGTACCGGAACGTAACGAGTTCGAAGTGAAGAACCCGCGAAATCTACGCTTCCTCTCTGCCATCGATGGACTGTACAATCTGAGCACCGCAGTGCTGAGAGGAACAGATACACCCGTCCCCCTCTACCTCTCCGAGCCGAGACTAAACAACGTCGACAAGGTCCATCAGACGAGAGGTGACCCACCACGTCCTTCTTCTCTGACACAACCAGTGTCGACATTGTATCATCACACATCCGACGCGAAGGAGTCCAACTACATCGATGTAGATCCCATCACGGGCAGGACGATGTCTCTGAAGAACAGCTGGCAGTTTCACATCCAAATTGAACCGGACGTTTTCGTCCCCATCTTTCTTATGGAGGAGCAGGGCAACGTAACGAGTGAGAAAAAATGTGACTCGATCGGGGATTGAAACCGACGCAGAGAAGTACTTGGGAGAGTGGAAGGAGAGGATCGACTATCCAGAGACGTATGGACAAGCCCTCTTTGTCAGCTTGCTGCCGCTCGGTGTCGTGTCTTTCGTGTTGGGTTCTGTCCTGGTTGTCTTGTCTTGTATATGTAGATAAAGAAGGAAGAAGACTTCAGTCCGCGATGATGATGTGCGGATGGACTTGAACGGAGGAGTCCCATCTTTGCGACATCACTGTCCGATGATGAGGCCTCTTAAAGGTTCGGATTCAGAGCTGTGACGTCTTCCGAGTACACGCAAGTACAAATCGAAGTCTTAATCTGAATGATTAAGACGCTGATAAGGTCTCTGACCTCTCACCGTCTCCACACGAAATCTATTATTTTGAGCTCCGAATTTTCGTGACGATGGATGACGGTGGTGAGATTTGGTTGAAATTTCCTCCACGATACATCGTCAATTGATCGTTGCATTCTATATCAGGTGAGCCTCTCTCGTCTAGATAGGAGTTGTGTCTTGTATATCGTGTGGTATAGAGGCTGCCTGTGAGAGGAAGTGTCCAGTCAGGATAGAGTGATGGCGGCTGTCACCGTCTGCCACGGGTGTTCCGAAAATGCATAGAAACACCCCTTTCACTCACTCAAGGACGATCGCGTGAGATCCTAAGTCGAGGAGTCAGGAGACAGATCGGACACCTCTGCCCGTTAAATAGACGGGCATCACAGATCCACCCGTGAGACATCGGTTCTGTTCTATTCTATTCTGCACCTCCGCCACACCGCAGGAGGTCATATAGGTATGGCCGAGCCACGCTTTCAAGGCTTCGAGAGGTTGGGTCAAGGTACATACGGTCAAGTCTTCACGGCGAAAGACAAGAAGACAAACAAGGATGTTGTTGTGAAGAGGATACCCAAGAAAAGACACGAAGACAACAAACGCATTTCGAATGAGATCAAGGCCAACACCATGCTGAAAGGGAGAAGCCGCAGTTTCTGCGGATTTCACGGCTACATCGACAACACACGGGAGACGGTGAGCGATGGGTGAAGAAGGTGGAGCTGATCTCGTATAGAGCCTCGTCTTCGATGTCATTCGAGGCATCGATCTCTTTACTCTGATGGAACGACGCAGCTTCGAGCCGATGGAAGAGAAGGTTGTCTGTAAGATAGTGAAGAAGGTGGCTTCCGCTCTCCATTCTTGCCATAGAATGGGGATCGCACACAGAGATGTCAAATTAGAAAATGTGAGCCTCGTTATCTCTTGACTCCCCTAATCGTCCCCCAGATCATGATGGATCTCGACAAAAACCGCATCTTCTTGGTGGACTTTGGTCTATGTACCTTCTTCCAAACCGTAGACGGGAAAGAGAGCCAGTCGGTGGACTACTGCGGAAGGTAAACCCATCACCTCATTCTTCACCAGGAGCTCACCCTCTACAGTGCCGAATACATGTCACCGGAGATCACGAAACAAACACCTCTGAGGTCCACCCTCGTCGATGCATGGGCGCTGGGTGTCACCACTTTCGCTCTCCTCTTTGGAAGGTTTCCGTACGCTCTTCATGAGATGATGCAAAACTTCCACCACTGCACGTCGATTCCTCTACCAGACAATACGGATGAGATCCAAGTGTCTCACAGCACGAGAGAGAAGCTGTCTAGACTGCTGACCATCGACCCTGAGAAGAGAGCTACCGTGAAGATTTTGATGTAACTGGACCTCGTGGGCCACGGCTTGTACATATGTATAAATGATTCTGTATTTGAACGAGAGAAATGATCTGTAATCGAATTTATTGTGATTGATACCTCTACAATGCATCTTTGAGAACATCACAATTGAGATGGTGGTCGTGATCTATGACAAGACGGAAGGTCCACCGCCTTCTGCCAGGGCCGTAGGAACGAATCAGCCTGAGAAGAGACAGCACTTGATCTTGGCAGAATTAGAGAGGAGATTGAAAGATGTGCAATTGATCATCAACACTGAAGGACTGTCTGACGATGGACTGATGTCCGTTCACAGTCGGGAGCTGATCGATTTCCTCAAAATCGCATATGAAGAGGGAATGCGAGTCAACGATGACGATTGGTGGACGCCAGAAGGTGGCCTAGTCCCTTACACTTTTGCCCTCGGACTCTCTGACGCAGACAAGAAGGTATCACATCATCCATCTCAATTCAGATTCACATACATCACATTCCATGTTCTAATCTATTCGAACCAGGCTCTCTTACCAACTCTACCCGTATATCTACGCTGTGGCATCTTCGCTAAAGACATGTCCACTCCCATCCTACTCGAGACGTGGCACAGAGCGACGACATCGGCAAAGAACTCCGTCATGGCAGCAGAGATGCTCATGCGAGATCCATCGCTCATCTACTACGCCATCAATTCATCACCAGGACATCATGCTACACGGGATCATTATGGAGGATACTGCTTCTTCAACAATGCTGCATTGGCTGCATGCAAGTTGAGAGAATTGGGAGCGAAGAGAGTGGGTCTGTTGGATTTAGACTATCACGCTGGAGATGGAGCCCAGCAGGTAAGACTCATCTTACACGTCATTATGATCATTGTAATACATCCTCAATATTATCCACTCTCTATCGTCTCATTCATCGTCCAATTACATCAAGCGACCCTCTTCCTGCTCATCATCGTTTATCTCGTCTCACATGATCGATCTCCAAACTCGAAAGAGTTTTCTCACCCTCGATAGATATTCTGGCGGCGTGGAGATGTCGTGACGGCTTCCATCCACGGAGAATTAGATTATCCGATCTTCTGGGGTCTACCTCACCAGAGAGGTGAAGGCGAGGGTGAAGGGACAAACTACAACCTGCCGCTCCCCACCGGCGCCACCTTCGACCAACATTACTCTCCCGCCTTGACGTCAGTCACAGAGTGGCTCAAACGATTGGACATCACTCATCTGGTTGTCGCTTTTGGTTCAGACACGTTAGAAGGTGAGAATATATCAGTCGGTTCACCATTTATTCTATTTCATTCTTCGAATGACACGACACAGGTGATCCAGACCCGAGCAACCTGCGAGGCATGAAGCTACAACCAGACGATTTTATTCAAATGGGAAGACAGCTGAGAGAAGAGATGAGGGGCATACCGATCATGATCACGAACGAGGGGGGATACTTGTTGTCTAAAGTACCAGAGGCGGTGGTCAACTTCATCGGGGCTCTCTGTAATCAGATTGAATAGATGGTTTGATTTGTTAAAGCTTTCATCATTACAGCGAGGACGTTTGTTGCTATAGAGAGCTAAGGAGTACTCCTTTCGCTCACTTGAAAACTTGCTGACGGATGCCCCGCCGTTTTTTTACGTTAAGACAACCAATTGCTTGGTAACGTTCTGTCATACCACAGCGGTAGTCGTTCACCCAACATGTGGTCGCTTGGTCTCTCAATCTTCGTCTTTGGCTTCTTCATCCTTTTCCTCATAAAATGAGGCCATTGCAGTGGCCTAAAATCTATCGGGCAGTCGGCGACCGCAGTTCAGCCCACCGTCGCCACTCACACGACGTCTTAGACAACTACATCTTCGGAAGCATCATCATCGATGACATCTCCACAACCAATTTCCTCAATTTCATCGCCAACGCCTCCCGTGACTTCTTCAAACTCTTCTACATCTCCACTTCCGACCCATCTACGACCTCTTCATCCTCAACGACCAGTCATTCAACATCATCGGTCAGCTCTTCCACGTCGTCAACCATTCTTCGACGTCATCACCGTCAACATCGTTGACCAGCTCTACAACGTCATCGATCGACCCTTCAATATCATCGACCAGCTCTACGGCGGCGTCGTCCAGCTCATTCACTTCATCATCCAGCTTTTCAACATCATCGACCAGCTCTTCTACTTCACGGTCATCGAGGCAGAGGTGATTACTCATTGGGATGCAGCGACTCACGTAACTTTAGAATATCATAGAGGCGCACTCCACAACAGCCGCAGACCAGGGGATCTCATCGTCATATCATCTCGATCGCGAATGAGGCGAACAGCTACCTGCTCTCCTGACTGCAGTGGTCACTTCGATTCCGATGGGCAACATCTCCTCTTTCAGTATACGATCGGGTAATATATCCCTCGTGGCCCTCACTTTACCCTTGTCTTCCGTCTACAACGCTTCTAGCTTATCTCTGCAACTCGATGATGACGTGTCAGCTTCCATGCCCACCGCCGTCATGACGACGGGTGATCTGATCCATGGATACCGAAGTTTCAACTGTGCACAGATGTTACCATGGATGTCTGTCATCCCTTTGAGCCCTTTTCCAAAAGATACCGCCTTCTCCGTGTGATGATGTTCGATGGAAATTTTCATTGATTGACTCTTCAACAGACCTGGACGTGTCGTTGGAGTGTTTCTCTACGACGGGGCAGTCGAGATGGATGTGTCCAATCTATCCCATCCCATCAATATCTCCATCGGATCCTCTCCCGCCAGTGATCGCGCATCTACAACGGTGTGAATTGACGTCACCACAGACTTGACTTGTCTATACTGGGGAGAGGTAGAGTTTGGATGGAAGAAACAAGGCTGTGAGACGTTGTACGTGTCTGATCGAGTCACGTGTCAATGCAATCACTTGACCAACTTCACTTTGGGCTCTCCGATTCTACCAACAGCACAGCAAGCGGCCGCAAGTTCAGCGGTATCAAAGGATAGCAACAAGTACACTATCATTGGAGCTGCCGTGGGAGGTACTTTCATCTCCATGGTTACGTTGTTGGTCGTTCTGATCATCGTAAGACGGAAGGTGAGGAGAGATATCCTATTTCGCCTCATCATCTCACACAAAGACCCTAATCTCACATCATCGTCCCATGATCTGAATGTGCGACAGAAATACGATGAAACGTCTGTTCTAAAGGAAGCAAAGAACGACGTGTTCCATCTCATTGAGTTCGATCGTTTGATCAACCAGAACGAGAGGATCGAAGTATGGAAGGGAATATACAGTGACACCACACAAGTGGCCGTCAAGAAGAGCATCGATGGTAAGATGAGGAGTGATCTGATCAGAGAAGCAACCGTACTGAAGGTGGGAAACGAATAGAAGGAAGAGATTGAAGAGAGATAGGGACTACACCATCCTAATATTGTACATATCTGGGACAAAATTTGACCGATGGAGGTGACGTAGTGTGACATTATTGTTGTCTGAATGTCTCAGGAATGTACTACTACATTGAATGGATCGATGAGAATGTGGTGGGAGTGGTTACCCAACCTCACCTGGCTGTGATGTAATACCGTCTATTCCATCTCATCTCTTCTCCAAGCTTAACGTTCTTTAGTGCACAGCAGATTGCTACGGGCATGCAGTACCTCTGTGAGATGAAGATAGTTCACACTCGCCTCACTCCAAAAAAAGTGAGTTGCTCATCAAAATGTCTCCCACATCATCATCGTCAAGATCAGAGTCGACCGTCATCTCACATCACAACAGATTTTGTGCAGGAGGGAAGGCGACCAATTCTTCACCAAGTTGTGTGGATTCTATCACTGCGTCCCGGACGGTACAAAGACGAACGTGGAAGATGTCGCTCTTCACACGGTGAGCTGTAGAAAGAGGATGAGAACTCATGACAGACGAACAGGCCCCCCTAATGGTAGTGTGGCTCTCGCGACGGCTGATGACGATCAGAGGATCAAGATGATCCAACCTGGAGTCGAACTCATCACCGGACCAGAATGGATGGAACACTTGACGTCCATCGTGGTCCGATGGTGAGTCATCGAAGATCTCTCCATCAGTTGAGACGAGGACAGCACAAAGACAGATCCAGAAGAGAGACTTCAATTCTCTCGCATCTGCAGACAGCTAGAGGAGAGGACGAAAGCGGGAGAATCCTTCTTTCAAAACGACAAGAACGAAGACTCTTACAGCATCATCGATGTCATCTAGACACAGATGATGAAGATGAAGGACATGTATTAAATAATTTTGAGAAGAATAAATCATACCCTGAAGTCCCTCATGATATAAAAAACTGCTTCACCACGTCATCTCGATGGTTCATCCACAGGCGATATTCCTCATGATTCGGATCTATCTTGAGACCCATCTTCTCGTACAGTTGCAGCTGCCACATGAATCCATCGTTCGGTCCTATGATTGGTCTCTTCGATCTGATACGAGACATTAGATGTTGATGGAGAGATGAAGGTACCTGACAAAAGTGAAGGCCTCGAGGAAAGACTTCTTTCTTGACCACATGAGATAACCTATCACGATGGACGCCGATCTAGAGACGCCAGCGGCGCTATAGGATTTGTCATTAGATGATACGAATGGAACAAACGTCACCAGTGAACAAGAATGGTTCCGGCCCCTCGCAAAGCCTCATCTATGAATCGAAAGCTGTCTTCAAGACATTCGAACAGATCTTGTTCTTCTTGATCGTATAGGTGCACCACCTTATAGATGTAATCCTGTTGAAATGAGACATCATTGGAATCACATCATAAACCTCGGGGTACTCGGGTGATATTGAGGTGGCTGCTGTCAAGATATGCGTGATCATGTACTTATCTAAAAAGGCCTTGGTCTGAGCTGCTCTCATGTTGCCCAGATACAAGTTGGGAATGATCTCATCCATGTCTGTCAAGAAGGCAGAAGCCGATTTAACGTAACTCATTTCGTCGTATCACACAGGAGGCCTCGTCTTGAATGCTAATGATGAAATGATGAAATCACGAACATTATTGTTTTATTTGCGATTTTCACAAGTGTGGCCTCATGATATCGACCTCATCACTCTCGGTCTTAATAAATTCGATTCTTCACTGATATCTGACGAGATTCAGTCCACAGTGTATGCGATCACGATCACCCGTAACATATGCTACCCGTGTTCATCCGTTCTCACTCTTCTGTTTCTGGCGTCTGTTTTGAAACCACACTTGTATCTTCCTCGGTGTCGTTTTGAACCTCTCCGCCAACTCCATCTTCAGCTCATTATCGGGATAAGGTTTCTCTTGGAAGATGGCTTCCAAGTAGTCCTTCTGCTCTTGAGGAAGTACCACTCTCCTCGCTCTCGCTGCCGCTTCTGGTACATCGGGAGCATTCTTATTTTCCTCTTCGTGGATTCCACTGGTCGAAGTGAAATCGATGGGAGGTAATGAGGACGTGTTTGTGCGGTGGACGATGTCTGAAATCTTCATGTAGACATAATTCGCCCTCTGAAGAGGATGCAGGGTGCCCCTGTGCCCTGGAATTCGACTTTGATTCCTCGCGGTTGCCCGGGGGTGTATAAAAGTCCAGATCGGTAGGAGATCTACGTGCGTAAGTACGTGACGGTAAGAAACGTGCGACGAGGTGGTACCTTACCGCGATTTAAGCGTGCGGTACCGGGGTGTTCATCCTCTATCGCATTGCTCGTGTGGTTCTAAGACCACTTTGCAATCACGTGGGCTGATATTCACGAGATTCCGCTCGATATTCTCAAACTTGAGCGCTTGACAGAAAGGTTACACAGAGGACCGTTCTTTATTCTTTCTTTGTAGGAGGCCTCCATCCCTTTGGAGGTGAGATGCCCCTCCACACTTTGATCTTGTCGAATAGAGAAGAGCAGATGAAGAAGGTCCAGCCGACGATGAACAACCACATGACCCACGAGTACTCGAAAATAGCCCAGACGCACACGCAGCAGATGATGCAGAGGTAAGCCAGCCACCAGTAGTTCATCCATGGAAACGGAGTCATCTGATCCATTTAAAATCCATTTTAATCGGTTTTAATGTTTCACCTGGAACGGAGGAATGGTCACCCTTCCTTCTCTCGTCTCGCAGATGGGTGCGTCACCGAAGAGAAAAGTCCTGGAATATTTAGTTCCAGGAACGAGTCACGTGACTCACGGGCCAAAGTTTTGGCCTTGGAATTGGAGGGTGAGGTCCTCTGAAATGTCTGAAGGGGTGGGAAACCTCTTGTTCTGTGTGAAGTATTCCAAGAGTGTGTCTTTCTCTCGGTAACGTTCGTAGAGCCACTCTTGGAGTTGAGCTTCGTCGTGGGGGATCTGTCGAACGATGAGCACTCCGTGATGTGGATGATGTGTTTGATGTGTGGATGATGTTTGTGTTTGATGTGCGATGATGTGTGATGATGACTCTCTTGATGGTGTGATTCGTCCGATGAGATGTCGAGATGATCGTGACGATGATTGTTGCTCGAGACGTCTATCATCACAGAATAAAATAGAATAAATACCTGATCAGAACTGAATCTTCTGATGTGATAGTGGATCCTCTTGGGATACCATCCGGCCATGGCAGTTACGATGGTGGGCTTCACTTTGAAATTTCAACGACATTTCACTCGAATCTCTCACCGTTGTCATCATATGCTACCGTAAAGTCGTACACCGCCTGTAACCTAGGTGATAACGTGGACATCACCTGTCCCACATTTGTATGGCCTCGTAACAAAATCATTCTTCACCTTCTGGAATCCTTTCACTTTGGGTGTCAACAGCCTCTTATAGACAGGTGCATCGTTCTCTTTGGCCCACTGAACACGTCAATCTACAACGTTGTAGATGATCGTCACCTGCTCGCATCGAGCGCGCTTGACCGGTGTGAAGTCAGTGCCCTCTGGAAATAAAAGTAGAAAGAAAGGAGTGTAATATTTCAGATATCTAGAGCGATGTCAATCAAATCCTCTTCATCGATCTCGATGGAAGTATGACGTCACGTGATGCATTCGAGAGATGATGGTGAAACTTACTTTCTGAGGGACCATTCCATTTGGATCTCGTCCTTTTGCCAATTACGAGTGAGCATGAGGAATTCGAGGTTAAGCATACCCCAACCGATTCCGGGCACATTGGAAATGATCTGATGACATTAGTCTGTCGTGTGAAGGGAGAATGTATCTTCCACTCACGTTCTTCATGATAACACGATGCTGACCCATCCTACCTGCTCTCTCCAAAATAGACCAGAAATAGACCCAGTCGGCTTCAGAGGGATGATTGCACAATCCAAGTGCCCAATCTTCTTTCTTCATGTTGGTACCCGTGAAAATGAGCTGATACCCATTGACTTTCTCTAGCAAAATGAGGAAGCATTGAAACCTGAAGAGGTTCAGAAATGGAAAGATAACGAATGATTCGTCTCACCATAAATTCGTACATCCATTACACCATTCGATCCAGATTTTCTCTTGACCAAGTGGTAAGAGGATGATCAGAGGAAGGAAATGAAGAGGTACGATGGGCAGTACTGCCACGGTAGCTATTGTCAAGAGAAGAATGATGCATCGGACGATATAGAACGGTGGAATGCGAGGTGGATGTTTGATGGAATCGTTCAACCTCGGATCGATCTGAGCGAGATTTGCATTCTTCGGTTTATAGACGTCGGGTATGATGCTCTGTTTCATGCTTGCGTCTGCGTCTCAGAAACGGTCGATGTCACACTACAATTCCCAGCGGCATTTCATTCCACCGCGTTGTAGTTTTCATCAACTATCGATAGATTAAGTTTATATCGTTCACTCGTCCATCATGAAGAGGTCACAGCCCAAACTTGACACCGGGAGCGGTCTGACCCAAAGCTGCACCCGTGGAGGACTGAGCGTATCCCTTCTGAAGTCCCATCGTCGTCACGATCGCAGGTGCGGCTGGGGCAGTCGAGACCGGCTGCACTAAACCTCTGTGAACGAGGTTCGCCAGGTCGTATTGAGAAACCGAAGCTGTTGGCTGATTGACCCTCACAGGTGATACGGACGGTGGCATGATGTGAGACGACATGGTGGACGTCTGTGACACGACAGCAGCAGTGGATGGAAGGAGAGTCGTCTGAGCGTAACCTCCTGGAACTCCTCTCGCAGCCGTCGATCTCATGGTCGGCGGGTAACTCGGGTTCTGAATCGACGCCGTGTGTGGCGCCGTCGTATTCTGCAAGTTTGGATTCAGCGTGTTCTGATGATACATCGTCTCGATCTGTCTCCCATCACGACTCGTCATCTACCTGATGGAGTCCTCACCTGAGGTGCCTGAGCGGCTAGACCGTAGCCCTGGACGTTGTGGGGACCCAGATTGAATCCACCGATTTGGAGGCCAGAGACGAAACCGGGGATGGTGTGTCTACCGAGCCACACGTTGTTTAAAAGTTGAAAGACTTGTTCGATATTGCTTTTGAGACCGAAGAACTGGTAGACTAAATTATCTCTGAGATGAATCAGACCGAATTGGACATCATTGGACATCGATGGAGTGAAGGGTGATGCGAACCGTACCTGGTCAACAGTTGAAAGCCTTCAGGTTGAGCTGAGCCTGGCTCTGTGATGGGACGGAATTGGTATTTCTTAGAGGGACCGTGACGAGAGGTGGGGATGATGTCGGTGACGTTCACCCATGGAATCAGAGTCTGGGTCCATCAATTCCACCCCGCAATGGATCGTCACGAATCGATCACCTTCACCACTCTGTTTTGACTGTCGATGTGCGATACCCACCCAAAGTGATTTTCAGCCTGTATGGATCAGAACCGCATGCGATTGGCGTGCTCTTACCAAGAAGATCCAACCTTTGAGAGCTGTGGCGGCACCGTAAGAGGTCTTTGCCGTGAATTCCGCCAAGAGATTCTCGTTTATGCCTGCCTCTTTCAGAGACTTGTCGTCTGTGGTCACACACCGAATAGAGCCCAACGGCTGTTGGGGGTACCTCCAAATCGATCTTCAGCTCGATGGAACAAGTTGGATAGCTTGCCTCCAAAGCCGGCGCGGTTCATGCTCTGTGTCTCTAAGATCTGAACATCAATGTCAAACGAGTGAAGCGGTTGATCGCATCACCTGAGCACCTCCTTCAGTCTGTGTCAGCTGAAGAGAGTTAGCTTCGAGAGTCAGATGCAGGTGGATCACCTTATTGTTTACGAATCTACCTGAAAGATTCGGGTCTATGGCGCTCCATTGTTGAACGGCGGGTACGTATTCGTTAAGAGGGTTCATGCTGCGTGCGTGTGTCTTGGATTGTGTGATTCTGTATCATCATGTCAGATATCGAGGGTGAAATCTCAAAGAATCTCATTTTTTCGGCGAGTTTTCGCGCGGAAGATTTCCTCTTAAGCTGATCCAAGCATGATGCTCATCCTCTGAAGACTCTCATGTCCCGAATTGTTCTCAAAATATGCTAAAGCAGACTCAACCTGCTGTAACATTCTCTAACGAACTCCACGATGCGACCGATGTCGCGGACTTGTCGTTGTGGTTACAAGTCCACAAAAAGTGATGTCCACATTCTCCTGAATAGAACTACACTCAGAACGTCCATCAGTCGATCGTGAAGGTGGTACGACATCGATCACATCTACAACGACGAATACCACGTATTTATCTGAATCATCTAGCCTGACGCAGCCACAATCCGATTCTGCTCCTGATCTCCTTCTGAGCTACGATCATATCTGATGACGTCATTCTACGTCATCTCACGTCATACTCCTCACCTCTCGGTGTGGTTCCGTTCTTGGGTGGCAGCATGTCATCACAGTGAGCTGTTCCCTGCACGAACGTAGCAATGACCGTCTGGGAGAAGTCTGGTGACGTCAATCTACAACCTGCCACGACCGACTTCACCCTCGGTGATGGAGAGGGCGTGCCAGGGGTCGATGGAGCCGTTGACAAAATCGATATTGGAGGCACCTCTTGGATTTCTACCTCCATAGTACAAGTTGGTCTCGTTGACTCTGGGTTTAAAAGTGAAGCCGAACGTGTCGTGGCACATGTCTGTGTAGTAGGACAGGGGTACATTGTCACCAAAGGGCTGGATTTAGGGTTTAAAATGCGCGGGAAATTTGATGTGGATCACCTGGTTCTCTGAGTCGGTTGTCTGAAAGTAACCGAATTCGAGACAAGTCTGATAAGTCCACTGACGCATTCCAACACCGGCGGCCTTGTGGTCGGTCTGTTTTATTCAGCATCTACATCGTTGTAGACGACTCACCTGCTTGAGGAGATCGATCGTCGCGTCGTAGTTGCACTCGATGCAGTTCTTTCCGTTGACCAGAGCGTTGACTTTCTGGTAGTTTTCAAAGGCATCTCGGTCACTACCGGACTCCATGATATCACAGACGGTCTGGATGGTGATGGGTGAACCCTCCTCGTCGTACTGTACGACTCCCTGATGACGTCATCATCCGTCTACAACGGTGTAGATACCTGGAAATTTCCCATGAGGTTGGCGTACATGGTGCTGATGTCTTTGTCTGAGACGAGAGGTCTGCAGATGTTGAATGCGGCTGCGAGAGTGTCCCTTCCTTCTTCTGTCTGCACGAGTTTGTCTACGTAGGCCGTGGCGATCTGAATCCTGCGATCGCAGATCTCGCCCGAAACGGATGCGAGGGACCTGTAGAGGTGAGGAGTGAAATTTCGAGGAAATTTACTTGTCTACAACGTCCATGTAGCCGTAGAAATCGAGGGCGGCGAATACGGGAGCAGAAGAGGCGATGGAGCCCATGGTGACGTGTGGGTACTTCATTCTAAACCTGTTGTGACGTCATTACACGTCATAGGTCACGTGACCACTCACCACGCGGCGAGTGCTCCGGGGTAGCTTCCACCGAAGGTGATCACGGGGGCATCGGGGGCACCGTACTGCTCCTATAGATAGAGTCTCAGTTTTGGCGCGAAGTGGAGAGTCATGTAGTCGATGATATCGCATGGAATGGATGATGGAGGGGATGTGCACCTTCAGATGGACGATGAAGTTGGCAAGATCGGCGAGAGCTTGCTGACTGCTCAAGAGTCTGAGGTTATCGGTGGAGAGATCGGGGAAAGGTTGGCTCTCTCCGTAGAATCTGTGAGAATGATCAGACGGACAGATATGGATGGTGTGATACCTGTGCTCAACGGAGACGACCATGGCGCCGTATGTCTGAGCGTAAGAGGACATCATCAGGTGTCCAGTGACTTCCTTCTCGCTGATCGCTCCCTCACCACCGACATTGACTTGGTTGAATGTCAGTGGAGGATGGAATGATACTCAGACTCACTGAAGAAAGGGCCTCCTGCCTTATAGTATGTCTCATTAACAAAGTATCTCTGCTTCCAGGTTCCCTATAATGCATTTAGATTCGTGATGGATCATTTGAAAGACACCTGATCTTGGGGGGAGAAATGGTCTAATTCTTGCTCAAACCACCGAGCGTTGTCGCTGGGTTCTATCCAAGTCAGTTCAATCAAGAGAATGCAACATACCAGCATTCTCCAGAGCGAAAGCCCTAGAAACTCTGTTGGGTGAAAAGGCAAAGGAGTTGCGAACGGCACTGACGGCAACAATGGCCAGACATAGAAGGAGGATGACCTTCATCGGATCTGATCGTTTTGTTTTGTCCTCCCGCGACTCTGTTCTCTCGAATATGCGAAACCATTCGCTTTGCATCACTTTTCGAACTCCACACCAGGATTCAGACGAAGTCTTGGCTGATGAGATATATACAACACCATCTAATCGTCCTTTCGATGAGAGTTTTGCAGTCGAGTCTTTATTGACTGTTCTCAGCAGAGATAAAAGAGGACCATGACGACCACTGAGAGGACAGATGCCTTGACCATAGAGCTGTCACTCGTGACGTTGTCTGGTAACACAGAGGTGTCTGTGAAAGACACAGAGGCAGACGTCGTGGTGGTAGTGGAAGAGTCTGTGGCACCCTCTTCACTCTCTGACGAAGTCACGACAGAGGAGGTGGAAGAAGAAGAGGTGGAAGAGGTGGAGGAAGAAGAGGTGGAAGAGGTGGAAGATGTGGTAGACTGTACGGAAGTGGTGGAGGTAGAAGAAGGTGACTCGGTAGATAACTCCTCGGAGGTAGTGTCGAGTGAAGTGGAGGTGGTAGAGCTGACAGAGGAGGTAGAGGGTGACTCGGTCGATGGCTCCTCAGATGTAGTGTCGAGTGTAGTCGAGCTGGTAGTGTCGAGTGTAGTCGAGCTGGTAGTGTCGAGTGTAGTCGAGCTGGTAGATTCCTCAGAGCTAGTGGAGCTGGAGGACTCTTCAGAGCTAGTGGAGCTTGTGGACTCTTCAGAGCTAGTGGAGCTTGTTGATTCGACAGAGCTGGTGGAGCTTGTGGACTCTTCAGAGCTAGTGGAGCTGGTAGATTCTACGGAGCTGGTGGAGCTAGTGGACTCGTCAGAGCTGGTGGAGCTAGTGGACTCGTCAGAGCTGGTGGAGCTAGTGGACTCGTCAGAGCTTGTGGAGCTTGTGGACTCGTCAGAGCTAGTGGAGCTTGTGGACTCGTCAGAGCTGGTGGAGCTTGTGGACTCGTCAGAGCTTGTGGAGCTGCTCGACTCGGTGGAAGAGCTGCTAGAAGAGATGTTGTTGTAGTCCACGTTCAATCCATTAACTGACATTTCGTCATGCCAAAGTCTTCACACCATGACTCACTGGTAGCCAAGTTGACCGTCATCTGTCCTTGTCCCCTCGCCAGCAAGATGAACTCAGAAGGAGGAGAGGTGTTGGTCTTCAGGGTGTTGCTGAAAAACATGAAGCCGTCGGACACTGCTCTCTTTCCTCCTTGCATTCGCGTATTCCTGACAGGAACGGGACTGTTGGCCGATTCAGCAAAATGAATTGATAGGACTCCAGCGGGGGCTGTGAGGGGGGGATACTGAAGGATCAAGAGACCGTCGATGTCGTAGGTCTGTCCGTACACTCCTTGTCCAGCGATGGGAACTATCATTCTGTCAGTGAATGGATTGTAGATGATATCACTCACCGAGAGTGAAGTTGACTGTCATCGGTTGCGCATCATTCAGATGTACGTACAAGGTGTCAGTGGAGCAAGTGATAGTGTACAGTGGTGTGTTCTCGTCTTCGTAGAAGAAAGAAGAGGAAGTGTCCGATAACAGAGAGACATAGTTGGACGAGTTGCTGGGAATGCCATCACTTCTGATGCAGTATCCCTCAGGTGGCTGGATGATGAAGGCACTGTTCCTGTCAGGGACATCGATGACGGTGCTGCCATTGACCGTGTAACACACTGACATCGCGTCAGCTCAAGTACAAAAGGTGCAGTGACTCACAACTGAATTCGGCAATGGGGATGGTGCCGAAATAGTTGAAAGGCGTACCCGTGGAGCTGTCGTGACATGATCAGCAAGGAGATACAAAGACTTGTTTCCTCTTACCAAGTCTGTCCTCCATAGTCCTTCAACGGATTATCAGCCGATGGATCAGAGATGATGCCAGCCTGCACGTTGACCTTGTAGAAATCCTGGGGATAACCAAACAAGTGCCCTTCGGAGGTAAAGCTGACCACTTCATTGTCTGTGAGATGTGAGAGGGTGCATCGTGTGACATCGATATCTCACAGGGTCCGTTCACTTTGATGTTCAAGGGGAAGCTTGTATCAGCACCGCAGTTGAAGACGGCATCGAACGTTCCAGGTCGAGAGGAGATGGTGTTACCATTGATGATACCTCCCTTAGAAGTGGCGTCGGTGTTGACCAGCTTGACGAGAACATAGTTGGAGGTCGAGTTGCCGTACGTCTGACAAGTGACATCGTACATGCCCGACGCAGACACGCTCAGTGTGGCAGGTGTCTGAGTGGAGATGACTGTAGCTGTGTACGCACTGTTGTAATATGCGAAGTTTTTGCAGGTGCGAGCGGGTAGGAACTGAAACGTGGTCAACACGTGACACGTCGATCTCTTCCACTCACGTCAAAGATGGTGAAAGGAGCTTGATCCACGAGAACGACGGCATCTTGTGAAGTGCAGATGACATCATTGGTGGGATATGTCACGCCTTGATACACGAAAGTGGAGCCAGCCTCTTGCACTTCAAACGTCGTAGGATAGGTCGTGGCGTACAGCGGGTAGGCTGATGTGAATGTCAGCCACTCTACGGTCTCAAGTGTTTACCTAAACCCGTAGTGAGCAAGGTTGCGTTGGCAGGCGCGTAGAACTTGTCACTGAAGTCCACTCGATCGAAGCCAAAGCCCTCCTGAGTGAATGTATAGAGGTAGGGAACGTCGGATGAGAACTGGTAGCTGGTGGGGTTCTCGGAGGTGTAGTTCTGTCCCAGAGTGATGTGAACGATATCTATTTTCGTCAGTTTATAGAAGATGGTGAGGTGTGGATGATGGATGATGATGGGGTTGGACGATGTGGACAGCGATACGATGGAACCCGGATGTGTTCACCTGTCTGAACCACAACGAGGGAGGCAGGGCTAAAGAAGGTAACAGGCTCATCAAACCAAGTGCCCAGAACGACTTGATAGGTGGAACAGGTGGCAGCCGAGTAGTACGCGGGTTTTCCATCGCAGAAGGCCGCATCGAAAGAGATGCCGAACAGTCCGTTCAATGTGTACTTGAAGACGGCGGGTGGGTCTGCCTTATAGAGGGGAGAGAAGAAGCCAGTGGTAGGAACGATAGTTACCGGCGTCACATACTCCTGATAAAGATGAGAGGCGGCGATGGTGACAGAGGACTCACGATGGCCTGGGAGAGGGCGATACAGAGGAGAAAGAGAGAGAGAGCGCCTCTCATCTTGTTGCTTCCGAAAGAATGAAGGAGGTGCGCCAAAGCCACACCCGATCAAGGTGAATCGGCCAGGTAACGGTCATAAACGGGAATGCGACAAAGAACGACCACGAAGGAGCAGATCCAAGTCACGAAATGAATGTTCACCATGGAGATATCCAGACTTGCGTGGGGTATGAGAGGAGTTCTCGCTTTACATCTACGCAATACTTTCGTAAGGTCCTTTGAAGGAGACATCTTAGCTTCCGAATAGACTGTTTTCGATGTATTTTCACTATTAATACACTGTTCGATCTGACCATGTCAACTGATCTCACCGAAGATGGCAGATCTGTGATACCTGAGAATCCATATATTCCTCCTACACGAGACTCGTCAGAGTGAGTACTGTTGCCATCCAAAAACTCATTTCTCGTCAGAGCAAATGGGAGGAGCATTGAAAGTATACCTTTTGCTGATTCACATGTCGTAATGCCCAACATTGTGTGAGCCGTCCGTTCGAATCACCCACCTCGTCTCAAGAGTGAGCGGACACCATCACACTCTTCAATACATCTTACTCTCTTCGTTCAGTGACACTGCAGCATCAGGGAAGAGAGGCAATTGATGTTGGCGGTCCATCACCTCTCGCTCGCAATGTGATGGATGTCATAAGCGAAAGAAAAGAGCACAATGCAAGAGACAGAGGGGAGACGAGAAGAAAGTATTATCCGCTTGACGCAGGAAAACACAACGATCTGATGATGGTCAACTACAAGAGAGACTCAAGGAGGAGCGAGTGGAATGGGATTATCACGATCAATACACAGACAAGCATTTTGTGTGGGCAGTCTTGGAGAAATAATGTCAGGTAGTGGAACGACTTCAAGGCTATGATATCATCTTCCTGTAGCGATGGATGTGATGGTCATTTCGAGCAGCGTGAGACCTTCTACTTCATCTCTGAGATCACTGTCAAAATGGAATCAACTTTTGGTTCTTTTTGGTGAGATCGTGATCATCTTGTCATCATCTCTCACTGTCTCATCATCACAAACGTCACCACGATCATCATCACGACTATCATCACGATTGTCATCACCTTGTTGTCGTTGTCATCTGAGCGAACACCAACCATCATCATCACATCATCTGTCACGTCATCTCTTTTTACCCACTTGATGCCATCATCCATTGGAATGATTGACTATTTTCTAGCCTCCAATCATGGATACAGCATTTAGCCTGAGAGGAGACGAGAGTCAACGAGAAGGTTGCTCTACATGACTTTATACGAGTTTTTCGAAAGATGAAGAACATCACGAGTACACACAAACATAGAGCCAATCAACGAACCACTGAAGGTGATCACATGATCTTCATGATACATGACGAGAAAATGTTACATCCATGACACAGATCAAGGTGTACCACGAGTTCATTCTGTTGTATCTCGTTGTTTGTTTGTGTGTAAGGAGCAAACGGGTGGCGACACTTGGTCGTACGAATGGATTAATAAAATTCTCCCCGTCTTCCATTTCTCTGAACTTCGTACGGCTTGAAAGAACAACAGTGCATTGCTGGCTTACTCAGGTTGTCCAAAGACTTGACAGCAGTTCTCACCAGATCTTGCGGGCACGTGTCTCTTCTATTGTGCGGCCCAAGCGAATATTTACATAATATGTTGAAGCGATTCTCTTTAAGCTCTGCGGAAGAAGTGGCATGCATATTTGAATGTCACGATGTTGAGAGATTACTCGAACTTGGATCTCTCCCGTCATCATAATAGATCAAATCATGTCACTGATCGACCCTGATACTCGATACAAAGATTCAACAGAAGGTGAGTCACATCGACCAGAGATGTTGAGCGATTTTATAGAAGAGAAGAATGGAACTCTTTGCGATACATCACTCACAATGCAGGCAACACCTTGATCGAGCGGTGAAGTTTTACTTTCATCATCAAGGCGACCATCTTGGCTGTGATGTCCAACGATACAGGTGGACAACAGTTGCTGTGGTCTCCTCTGTAATTCCGATGGATTTTCAGCTGACGAGGTGAGGAGGCAGACGCGTATTTGCACAATGCACGATACCGACACCGAACAATATCAACTCGTGATGTACACCTGATTATTCGTTATATTGTATAACTTGTGATGGAAGACTTGCACTCAAAAGATTCTTTATCGACCCTTCTGAGAAGAGACACAAGAGGGCCATGACGACCACAGAGAGGACAGATACCTTGACCATAGAGCTGTCGTTCGAGATGTTGTCTGGCGACACAGAGGTGTCTGTGAAAGACACAGAGGCAGATGTCGTGGTGGTAGTGGATGAGTCTGTACCATTCTCTTCACTCTCTGACGAAGTCACGACAGAGGAGGTGGACGAGAAAGAGGTGGAAGAGGTGGAAGAGGTGGAAGAGGTGGTAGACTGTACGGAAGTAGTGGAGGTGGTAGAGCGGACAGAAGTAGTGAAGGTGGAGGGTGATTCAGTAGACAACTCCTCAGAGGTAGTGTCAAATGTTGTGGAGGTGGTAGAGCTGACAGAGGAGGTAGAGGGTGACTCGGTCGATGGCTCCTCAGATGTAGTGTCGAGTGTAGTGGAGCTGGTAGAGCTGGTGGACTCATCGGAGCTAGTGGAACTGGTCGACTCATCGGAGCTGGTAGAGCTGGTAGAGCTGGTGGACTCACCGGAGCTGGTAGAGCTGGTAGACTCATCGGAGCTGGTGGAGCTGGTAGACTCATCGGAGCTAGTGGAGCTGGTAGACTCATCGGAGCTGGTGGAGCTGGTGGACTCATCGGAGCTAGTGGAGCTAGTTGATTCTACGGAGCTGGTAGAGCTGGTAGACTCCTCAGAGCTGGTGGAGCTGGTGGACTCATCGGAACTGGTGGAGCTGCTCGATTCAGTGGAAGATGTGCTGGATGTAGAGCTGCTAGAAGATGTAGTGGACGTGGTGTCGTATCCGACGTTCAGTCCATCACCTGACATTTCGTCACGTCGAAGTCCTCATACGAAGACTCACTGGTGGCCAAATTGGTCGTCATCTGTCCTTGTCCCTGTGCCAGCACGATGAACTGCGTTGGGAGAGAATTACTGGTCTGCAGGCTGTTGCTCCCGGTCAAAAAGTTGGCGCTCACTGCTCTCTTTCCCAGCATTCGCGGATTCACAACAGGAGAGAGGCTGTGGGCCGATCCAGTGACGTTGGTTGATAAGATACCAACAGAGGCCTTGAGGGGAGGATACTGAATGGCGAGGAGTCCATCAACGTCGTAGGTCTGTCCGTACACTCCTTGTTGGCGGACGGGAACTATCATTCTGTCAGTAGATGGATGGTAGATGACGTCACTCACCGAGAGTAAAATTGATTCTCATTGACTCCACGTCGGACAGTCTGACGTAAAAGATGTCATCGGAGCAAGTGACAGTGTACAGGGCCGTGTTGTCGTCTTCGTAGAGGAAACTGGAGGAAGTGTCCGACAACAGAAAGACGTTAGACGACGAGTTGCTGGGAATACCATCGCTTCGAATGCAGTATCCCTCAGGTGGCCGGATGACATATCCAGTGTTGATGGTAGGGACATCGATGATCATGCTGTCATTGACCGTGTAACACACTGACGTCCCGTCAGCTGAACTGCAGAAGGTGCAGTGACTCACGATCGACGACGCCATTCTCGATGTTGCCGAAATAGTTGTAAGACATTTCCGTGGAGCTGTCATCATCAGAGAGACACATGGCTTGTATCCTCTCACCAACCCTGCACGCCAAGCTCTTTCAGTAGACTACTACTGAATGGATCCGAGATGATGCCAGCCGTCACGTTGACCTGGTAGAATCCTAATGAATAAGCCCTCAGTTGATCGACGTTGTAGCTGACCACTTCATTGTCTGTGAGATGTGAGAGGGTGTATCGTGTGACATCGATATCTCACAGGGTCCGTTCACTTCGATGTTCAGATCGATGGTGTTCTCGGCACCGCAGTTGAATGCGATATCGAACGCTCCAGGTTGAGACTTGACTTTCAGACCGTTGATGATACCTCCCTTGGAAGTGGCGTCGGTGTTGATCAGCTTGATGAGAACATATTTGGCGGTCGAGTTGCCGTACGTCTGACAATTGACATCATACATAGCCGACTCGGACGCGCTCAGTGTGGCAGGTGTCTGAGCGGATATGACTGTGGCATTGAACGCAGAAAGAAAAGAAGAGAAGAAGTTGCAGGTTTGAGCGGGTAGAAACTGAAATTTGATCGACATGTGACACGTCTATGATCTACTTACGTTGTAGTCGAGTGTTTGAAATTGATCCAAGAGAACGACGGCATCTTGTGAAGAGCAGATGAGACTAGGGGCAGAGTACATCACTCCTTCGTACACGAAGGTGCTACCAAACATGTCAGCCTGTTGCACATCATATGTCGTAGGATAGGTTGTGGCGTACAAGGGGTAGACTGATGTGAACGTCAGCCACTCCACGGTCACAAGTGTTTACCTGAACCCGTAGTGATCAAGGTGGTGTTGGCAGCTACGTAAAGCTTGTTACTGAAGCCCACTAGATTGGAAATGATGGAGTCCTGAAGGGCGAAGGAATAGATGTGAGGAACATCGACCGACAACTCGTATCTGGCGTCGTTCTCGGAGGTGTAGTTCTGTCCCAGAGTGATATTCACGATATCTACTCTCATCAGTTGATGGAAGATGACGAGGTGTGTATGATGATGGAATGGATGATGTGTGCAGCGATGCGATCGAAGATGTGTTCACCTATCTGAGTCACAACGAGGGTGAGTGAGTCAGGGGAGAAGTCCAGCTCTTCACCAGTAGTGCCCAGAACGGCCTGGTAGGTGGAACATGCGGTTGCTGAGCTCTCGACGAGTCGTCCGTCGCAGATGCCTCCGACGAAGACTGAGACGCCATATCCTCCCCCCACGTCGAATCTAAAGAGGGCGGGTGGGTCTGCTCTGTAGATGGGAGAGAAGATGCCGGTGGTAGGAATGGTCGTCGTTGACGTCTCATAGGACTAAGAGAGATGAGACGGCGAAGGTGATGGAGGGGAGACTCACGATGGCCTGAGAGAGAGCGACACAGAGGAGGAAGAGAGAGAGAGCGCCTCTCATCTTGTTGCTTCCGAGAGAATGAAGGAGAGGTGCGCCAAAGCCACACCCGATTAAGATACGCAGCCGTCAGCCAGCCGACGGTCATAAACAGGAATTTCAGCACGAAGAATGATCACGAAAGGCAGATACAAGCTGAAGTTGATACCTTCACCATGGAGACCACCAGATCGATGTGGAGCTGATGACACATATCCCGCTTTACATCTACGCAATACTTTTGTAAGGCCTACTGAAGGAGACATCTTAGCTTCCGAATAGACTGTTTTCAAGCTTCCAAATCTACAGCTTCGATCGGGACTTGGTTCCAAACCTTTCCCTTTCAAACACGAAAATATTTTTGGGCTTGTCAAGATATTCTTGGCTTAATTTAAGAGGGGCCATTCAACGACATGACTCTGAGTCATGACGGTGGATGTCTCTCATCCTCAATCTCATTGGTCTGCAATGAGGAATAAGTACCTCACACACGATGTGATGAAGCACGATGCCTTCCCGTATGGTGAGTAGTGCAGCCCTCTCAATTAGGTAAACCAATAGATTTTGATAAAGAAGAGAGAGCATGTATTAATACATTGATGTTTCAACTTCATTTTCGTGAAGAGAGCACAAACCACTGAGATATTAATATCACATGAAAGAAAGCTTTACAAATTGACATCGGATCACTGCTCAACCGCAATCTACCCAACAACCAGCAGCGCTGATCGTACCACCACCGTTACCTGCGCCTAAACAATCTTAACTAAATGGATTCCTTTCTGTGAATACCAACAATGGGAGGTAGGAACCGATATAGAAGGAGATTTCTGAATATGTGAACATATTGACACGTATCGTTCTGACCATTAAACAGGTCAACCTCCTCTTCACCATCGCGCAGAATCACGGGATGGTGATTTTGAAATATAATCAGGTCGCCTATAATAATCCTCCCAAGACGTCTAACAACATGAGCTATATTATCGATCGTATGTCCCGCTTTCTCCCTCAGACAATTTATACAAATTACGTTCAATCAGTTTTGAATCGGTGCGTCATCTTTCTTTCGTTGTATCGATCGCTTGAGAAGCATTATCGGCATCACCTGATGCACCTCAACCAAGAAGGTGAACATTCAGAAAGCCCTCAAATATGTACTGGATGCGGCTCACGGAATAGTGCCAGGTGAGAAGATGATCACACCAAAGGCGACCGTTCAACCAAGGATTACGGCCCCAATTTAAGCTAAGGATATTGCGAATATCAGAGAGATCACGTTTGAATGGTGAATTCACTCATCAGAATAACCCGTTCACACCTTTCTACGATTTACCACACGCCAGTATCCCATCTAGAGGAGCGAAACACCCCCTTCACTTTGTATGGGTTCAGAAAGCTTCGTCATCTGGACCCCCTTCTTCATCACTGTCGATCATCAATTGTTCATCATTTAATCGTTATCGTCACCCATCGTTCATCATTCAATCGTGCTCGCCATCCATCATCTGTGTCAGCCATCGTCCATCATTGAATGGGCAACCTAGGCGAAGTTCCAATTCACTCCAGAATTCTACTGGAGATAACAAATCTGAGGGATGATCGTTCTGATGGTGAGATATTTTCGTTTATCACTGTTGTTTGCCATCAACGGTACTGTCATCATCAACACCCCTCATCATCAAAATAACAAAAATCATGAACGCAAAGAGACGATCAGCAACGACTTCGGACCCCACGCCAGTCCGCAAGCGAGCGATGCACCATTTGCGTAGGGAAGAGAATGAGAATAGATATCATCACCGATGAGCTCTCAGCTGAAGTGATGAAGACAGACGCTTGCACGTACTTGTACAATTCACAATATCAACTCGTGATGTTCATCTGATCACCAATTGCGTCGTATAACTTGTGATGGAAGACTCGCACTTCACAGATTCTTTATCGACTCTTCTCAGCAAAGACAAAAAAGGGCCATGACGACCACAGAGAGGACAGATGCCTTGACCATAGAGCTGTCGTTGGAGACGTTGTCTGTGGGTATCACAGAGGTGTCTGTGAAAGACACAGAGGCAGATGTCGTGGTCGTGACGTCTGCGCTGGATGAGTCCGTACCATTCTCTTCAGTCACGACAGAGGACGTGGATGAGCTAGTTGACGATGTGGACAGGGCAGAGGATGTAGAGCTGGTGGAAGATGTGACAGACGAAGAGGTGGTAGAGCTTGGAGATTGTACAGAAGTGGAGGTGGTGGAGCTGACAGTCGAAGACTCTTCAGTGCTAGTGGACTCTTCAACGCTCGCGGAGCTAGTCTCGGATGTAGTAGAGCTGGAAGAATCCAAGGCGGAGCTGCTGGAGCTGGAGGACTCTTCAGAGCTGGTAGAGCTGGAGGACTCTTCAGAGCTGCTGGAGCTGGAGGACTCTTCAGAGCTGCTGGAGCTGGAGGACTCTTCAGAGCTGGTGGAGCTGGAGGACTCTTCAGAGCTGGTAGAGCTGGAGGACTCTTCAGAGCTGGTAGAGCTGGAGGACTCTTCAGAGCTGGTAGAGCTGGTAGATTCTACGGAGCTGGAGGACTCATCGGAGTTTGTAGTGCTCGTAGAGCTGCTCGAATCTGTGGAAGATGTGCTGAACGTAGAGCTAGTGGATGATGTACTAGACGTGGAAGGATATAGGCTGTAGTTGGTGTCGTAACCGACGTTCAGTCCATCACCTGACGTTCCGTTATGTCAAAGTCTTCACGCAATGACTCACTAGTGTTCAAATCAGTCGTCATCTGTCCTTGTCCCATCACTAACACGATGAACTGAGACAGTGGAGAGGTGTTCGTCTGCAGGCTGTTGCTGGTTGGCATCGCGGGGTTGGACACTGCTCTCTTTCCTGACAATCGCGGATTCACGATGGGACGGAGGGTACCAACCGAACCAGTGACGTTGACGGAAAAGATTCCAGCGGAAGCTGTGAGGGGAGGATACTGAAGGATCAACAGACTGTCCACGTTGTAGTTCTGTCCGTACACTCCTTGTCCGCTGATGGGAACTGTCGTTCTGTCAGTGAGTGGATGGTAGATGACGTCACTCACCGAGTGTGAAGTTGATTGTCATGGGTGACAGATCCATCGGTTGCACGTACAAGATATCGTTGGAGCATGTGACAGTGAACAGGGTGGTGTTCTCGTCTTCGTAGAAGAATGTCATGGAAGCGTCTGAATACAGAGAGACAGAGGTGGACGAGTTGCTGGGAATGCCATCACTTCTGATGCAGTATCCCTCAGGTGGCTGGAGGACGAATGCACTGTTGTTGGCGGGAACGTAGAATGTAGAGTGTTCATTGACCGTGTAACACACTGTCATCGCGTCAGCTCAAGTGCAAAGGGTGGAGTGACTCACGACTGAATGCGCCATCATTGATGTGACCGAAATAGTTGAAGGACGTTTCCGTGGAGCTGTCATCGTCAGAGAGCTGATGACTACATTTGTCTCACCAGCTCTGTCCTGCGTACTGTTTCAGAGGATCATTGCTAAATGGTCCCGAGATGATGCCAGCAGGCACGTGAATCTGATAGAAATTCTTGAGCAAATTGATCAGTTCCGGCGCAACGCTGAAGTCGATCGAAGTATCTGTAAGATATGAGATGCCGCTTCGTTGTGATCGATATCTCACAGGGTCCGTTCACTTGGATGGGCACAATGACGGTGTTATCAGTGCCGCAGTTGATTACGGCATCGAAAGGTCCAGGTTGAGACTCGACCGTTAATCCGTTGACGATACCTCCCTTGGAATAGACATCGGTGTTGACCAACTTGATGAGAGCATAGTAATAGGAAGAGTTACCGTACGTCTGACAAGGGGCAGTGTAGTCACCCGATGTCGACACGTTCAGTGTGGCAGGTGTCTGAGCGGAGATGACTGTAGCGTTGAACGCATCAGTTTCGCCGAAATAGCCGCAGGTGCGAGCGGGTAGGAACTGAAACGTGGTCAACACGTGACACGTCAATGTGGCTCACTCACGTTCAAGATGCCCGATGAAGATTGATCCACGAGAACGACGGCATCTTGAGAAGAGCAGATGGCATCAGGGGCAGAATACGTCACTCCTTCGTAAATGAAGGTGCTACCAAACATGTCACCCAATTGCACACCAAATGTCGTAGGATAGGTTGCGGCGTACAGGGGGTGGACTGATGCGAACGTCAGCGACTTGATGGATTCAGATATTCACCTGAACCCGTGGTGGTCAATGTGGCGTTGGCAGCCAGCTTGAGCTTGTCTTTGAAGCCCACTTGAGTGACGATGAAGGGGAACGCGTCCAGATCTGTGAGGGTATAGATGTATGGAACGTCCGACGAGAACCGGTAAAGGGTGTCGTTCGGAGAGGTGTACTGCTGTCCCGGAATGATCTCGACGACATCTACTCTCTTCAGTTCATCGAAGATGGTACATGATGTGGGGAGCGATGCGATCGAATTCGATTGTTCACCTGACTGGAACACAGAGAGGATGATACGATCAGGGGGGGTAACCTCAGCGCCATAAGTGCCCACGACGACCTGATAGGTGGTACAGGTGGTAGTCAATTCGTTCACGGGTCGTCCGTCGCAGAAGCTTGAGTAGAAGGTCGAGCCGCCATAATATCCATCCAATTTGATGTTGAAGACGGAGGGTGTGTCTGCCTTATAGATGGGAGAGAAGTAGCCGGTGGTTGGAATGACATCGAACGATGTCTCATAGACCTGAGAAAGATCAGACGATGACATGAGAAGGAGAGGACGAAGGTGACGGAGAGGGATGCTCACGATGGCCTGAGAGAGGGCGATACAGAGGAGGAAGAGAGAGAGAGCGCCTCTCATCTTGTTGCTCCGAAATAGAATGAACGAAAGGTGCGCCAAATGGGGCGACATCCGATTGAGATACGCAACAGTCAGCCAAAGAGCAGATTTAAGCTTCGGATCACATCTTCACCATGGAGATATCCAGATCTGGGTGGAGCTAAGGAGTCATTTCGATTTTACGTATACGCAGTATCTCCATAAGGTCCGGCTTTTAAACCTCCCGCTTCCAAATAAGGTTTGTGTTTTTCATCGATATTGTGCAATATCGCACGCAAAATCACCATGGATACTCGTCTTCTTAACACGCTTTTTTAAAAAGGTAAATAATCGCTTGGGCCGCACAATATCGATATCGCCACAATATTGCAATAGATATCGCCACAATATTGCATCACGACGGTTCATTTTGTTCCAGAACGGACACCCGAAAGATTTTGAATCGAGATGATGACATTCTTCGCGAATGTTATGTATTATATTAAAGCGACCATAGAGTGTGCAATGAATCACGGTAAGGATGTAATCGATGCTTCATTCCTCCTCTGGAAGATCGATCATCTGCACATCGCTCCTTCTTCTTACCTGTGACATTATTGGATCAAGGCTTCTGGCGAAGGGGTTCCAAGAATTCACTGAAGTGGTGCATCTGTTTTTTTGCAACATTGATGATCTTCACAACATACAGTCTCACCCTCTCATCGTGTGGGTCGCTCCCAATCTCTCCACAGACTCCTCTTGTCGTCCTTGTAAATGGCATTGAGACATGCATAACACACTCTTCAAGTGTCTGTCTGTTCTTTCTTTCAGAAAGCGGGATCACGGGTGGATTTTATTGAGACATCTATATATTCCAATGTTCGCCTTAGTCCTCTGCTCTTCCTCTCTCTTCTTGTGCTAAGCTATCTGACGGGCTGTATCAAGGTAAATTTCCATTGATCGACTTCGAGCATGTCACTGGTATCATACCTCTTTGGAACGATTGTTTTCTCTTTCTCTCAGCTTCTCCTCGCCTGAAGTCTGTTACTCTGGTGATCTCTTTCCATCCACTCGACGAACGTCTATTTTCATCATCAGCTTCTCGTCACTATCATCGTCCCCACCTTCATTCCATTGACGTATCAAATGAGTAGTGAGTATCCTCTGCCGAGGTCGATTCTTCTCTTCGAACATCCTCTCGTAATTGTTGTCCGTCAGAATCTTCCAAAGTTCAACGCCCGCTTCGATCATCTCTCGATGATGCTCGAATGTGTCAAAGGTCTTATCTGTTCTGGTAATCAGCGAGTGAGATAGCTCCCCTAAGGATATCCTTCCCAACCGATGTTCTCTCGGTCGATGTACCATGGGTCCAGACTGTTGAAGAATTCTTCGTCTGTCAGCTGTTGTATGTCCACAAGCTGTCTGCACGTCTTCTTCTTCGAACTGAGCTGAAGATGATCTGACTGGTCGTCGATCGCGAGGCACCTTAATCTTCTGATTCACCAGCTCCATCGAGTGCCTTCGTACATGTTCATCACTTCTGCCGGTACGATCTGCAATCGGTTTAGTGATTAAGAACAAAGACGACATCAGATTGAATCACCTGAACGATCCTTACAATGTGACTCTTGCCACGTACCAGCAGATCCAACTCTGTTCCATGCCAATACGCGGCATAACATCTGACTCTGGGTAACATGTCTAGATAGATGGCACCGAGGAGGTTGTCTGTTGTACCAATAGAGGATTAGCCACGATCAATTTTGGTACGGTCCAGATATCAGGACTTAATGGATCGGATGTGTGAAGAGCTAATGGACCTCTCTATGCCAATGAAGCAACAATATCTCGTGCTTGGTCGAAGACGTCTCCGTCACACTCCAAGATCTTCTCCCTGGCTCGGCCAATTCGGATTGGTCGTAATCGACCCAGATGTGATCTGGTATCGCAAATTGATTGAGTTTGTTTTTTATATTCAAATCTACGTCGAGCATTCCACTTGAAGAAACCTTGAAAGAGCATGGAGTAGAGTGCGAACAATTTATGGCTCTATCCTCGTTGCTCTATCTACCAGTGGAATGATCTAAAGCCTCACACCCGCTGCATCGAACTGCTAGAATGTAGCCTATATACGGCCGAAATGTCAGCAGTCGGACCGACTGACTGTAAAATGCAGACATCACATCTCAATCATCAAACCGAAGTGACCAACAACAGACGAATTCCGGATGCTGTGGCCCCTAGTTTTTCTTTGACTTCTCGGTGATTCACGTGAACATCACAACTAACTAACCGAGGGGTCCGGTCAATGGTCAGTGGTCAAGGGAAACGTAGGGTTGTTTTTCCCAAGGGTGTTCGCCTGGTGGGAAGATATTTCCTCGGTAGGGCCTTACGAAAGTCCTTGTCTCCCACGCCACTTCAAATCTGGCTATCTCCATGGTGAAGTTACAACTCGTGAACCTAAATCTGACTTTCGTGATCGTTCTTCGTCTCATTTGCTGAGATTCCTGTTTATGACGTCGCCTGGCTGACTGTGGACAAATTCACACCTTTGTATGACGTCGTCTGGCTCACCTTAATCGAGATGCTTTGGCACCTCTCGTTCATTCTTCCGGAAGCAACAAGATGAGAGGCGCTCTCTCTCTCTTCCTCCTCTGTATCGCTCTCTCTCAGGCCATCGTGAGTCCTCCTCTTCATCATCTTCGCTGTCTCATCCCTCTCAGGTCTATGAGACATCGTTCGATGTCGTTCCGACCACCGGCCACTTCTCTCCCGTCTATAGGGCAGACCCACCCGCCATGTTCGAATTCCAACAATCGGAACCTTATAATCCCTCAGTCTTCACCGAAAGCTTCTGCGACGGAATACTCGTCAATGGCTTGACACTCGGCTGTACCACCTACCAAGTCGTCTTTGGCACCACTGAAGTAGTGCCTTTCGAAGGCTCTTTCTTCCTCACTGTGACTCAGATAGGTGAGCACATCCGGGTTCGATCGCATCGTCGCACACATGATCCATCCCATCATCATCCACACCCTCTTCTATACAAACTGATGAAAACAGATATCGTTAACATCACTCTGGGACAGAACTACACCTCCGAGAACCCCACCATCTACAGGTTCTCAACCGACGTTCCCTACCTCTATTCCTACACCACCCCCGAATCCTCCGGTTCCGATCTAGTAGGTTTCAGTGACAAGTTCTACGTGCCTGCCAACTTCACCTTGACAACCACGAGCTCAGGTGAACACTTGTGACCGTAGAGTCGCTGACGTTCACATCAGTCTACCCCTTGTACGCCGCAACCTATCCTAAGACGTATGATTTGCAAGGGGATAGCGTCTCTTTCGTGTACGAAGGAGTGACGTATCCCACCAATGCTGTCATCTGCACTTCACAAGACGCCGTCGTTTTCGTGGATCAATTGCAATTGAGCGAATTTAACGTGAGTGGACCATAGACGTGTCACGCGTTGACCACGTTTCAGTTCCTACCCGCTCGGTCTTGCCGCAATTTCGCAGCCGATACCGCGGCGTACAATGCTACGGTCATCTCTACTCAGACACCTGCCACACTGAACGTGTCTACATCGGGTATCTACAATGTCCCTTGTCAGACGTACGGCAACTCGACCTTGAAGTATGTTCTCATCAAGCTGGTCAACACCGATGTCTATTCCAAGGGAGGTATCATCAACGATGAAAAAATCACTTCTCAACCTGGACCGTTCGATACCGTAATTAACTGTGCGACCGAGAGCAGCATCGATCTGAACATCAAAGTGAACGGACCCTGTGAGATATCGATGTCACACGACACAGCATCTCACATCTCACAGACAATGAAGTGGTCAGCTACACCGCCGAGGCGGAAGAACCAAGTCGTGAGACAGGATTCTACCAGATCAACGTGCCTGCTGGAATCATCTCCGATCCATTCTATAGTAATCTACTGGGCCAGCTTGGAGTGCAGGGTTGGTGAGAGGATACAAGCCATGTGTCTCTCTGATGATGACAGCTCCACGGAAATGTCTTACAACTATTTCGGTGCCATCGGCTACAGCATCTTTGATCGTGAGTCATTGCACCTTCTGCACTTGAGTTGATGAGACATCAGTGTGTTACACGGTCAATGGTAGCACCGTCATCGATGTCCCTGCCTTATATAGTGCATTCGTCATCCGGCCACCTCAGGGATACTGCATCAGAACCGATGGCATTCCCAGCGATCCATCGATTGATGATGTCTATCTGTTATCCGACCAATCCAGAAAGTACAACTTCCCCTCTTTCTTCTACGAAGACGAGAACACGGCCCTGTTCGCTGTCACTTGCTCCGATGATATCTTGACCGTAAGACTGTTCAACCAGGCACCAATGACATTCAACTTCACTCTCAGTCAGTGACGTCATCTACAATCCATTCACTGACAGAATGATAGTTCCCGTCCGCCAACAAGGAGTGTACGGACAGACCTACGACGTTGATGGACTCCTCGCCATTCAGTATCCTCCCCTCAAGGCTTCTGTTGGTATCTTATCAACCAACGTCACTGGATCAGCTTACAGTCTCCTTCCCGTCATGAATGCAAATATGCTAGGAGGAAAGAGAACAGTCGGCGACAACGATCTGTTAGGGAACAACCGCCTGCAGACCAGTAATTCTCTCCCAACTCAGTTTATCGTGCTGGCTGGGGGACAAGGACAGCTGACGATCAACTTGGGCACCGGTGAGTCATTGTGTAAAGACTTTGACGTGACAAAATGTCAGTTGATGGACTGAACGTCGATTACGACACATCTTCTAGCAGCTCTACGTCCAGCACGTCTTCTACTGAATCGAGCAGCTCCACTAGCTCCACCAGCTCTGAAGAGTCCACCAGCTCCACCAGCTCTACCAGCTCCACCAGCTCCGTAGAATCAACTAGCTCCACCAGCTCTGAAGAGTCGACCAGCTCCACAAGCTCCACCTTGGATTCTTCCAGCTCTACTACCCCAGAGACCAGCAATGAAGAGTCTACTAGTGCTGAAGAGTCTTCGGCTGAATCATTCTCCACCTCCACTGTCAGCTCTACCACCTCCACTACTTCGGTACAATCTACCACTTCTACCACCTCCACCACCTCTTCTTCCACCTCCTCTGTCGTGACTTCGTCAGAGAGTGAAGAGGGTGCCACAGACTCATCCACTACCACCACGACATCTGCCTCTGTGTCTTTCACAGACACCTCTGTGTTGCCAGACAACGTCACGAGTGACAGCTCTATGGTCAAGGCATCTGTCCTTTCGGTGGTCGTCATGACCCTCTTTTATCTCTGCTGAGAAGAGCCGATAAAGTAATTAGTAGTCAGATGAATGTCACGATTCGAATATCATTCGTTGTGTAAATACGTGTCTCCTGTTCAACTGAGTGCTCAGCAGAATTACCTGTATCGTTGATCATCACAACAAGATGGTCGCCTTGATGATCCGATGGAAGCAAGCCTTCGCCACTCGTTCAGTATCTGTGCACTCGCCCTTCAACTAGAAATCCTAGATGTATCCATCGACCTGAACAGAAAGGATGTTGACGGGAGCCGTGAGGGGAGGATACTGAAGGATCAAGAGACCGTCGACGTCGTAGTGGTATCCTTGTCCGCTGATGGGAACTGTCCATCTGTCAGATGATGATGCGTACGATACCACTGACCCAGTGTGAAGTTGACTGTCATGAACGTCACGCCAGTGAATTCCACGTAGAAGATGTCGCTGGAGCAAGTGAAAGTGAACAGAGTCGTGTTCTCGTCTTCGTAGAAGAGGGTATTGGAATTATACGAATTCAAAGTGACAGAGTTGGACGAGTTGCTGGGAATGCCATCACTTCTGATGCAGTATTCCTGAGGTGACTGAACGACGAATGCACTGCGTTGGCTGAGAACGCTTGTGGAGGAGGCGGTGGTGATCGTGCGGCACTCTGGCTTGACATCAGTCGAAGGGACGATGAACAGAAACGTACCGTCTAATACCAAATTGCTGACGCTGCCAAAGTAGTTGAAAGTGGCCGCCTTAGAACTGATGTGGTCAGATGACGCGTGAGATGCCTGTCTCACCATCCTTTCAGTCCCAACAGTTGCAGTGGACTGGTAGATGTGATCGATGACATTCTCGGCCAAGCTGACCTGGTAGAAACCGATCGGAAGATTCATATTGCTAGAGGAATTGAAGCTGACTGGCTGATCTGCACTGAGGTGAGAACGATGAAATGATGTATATCTCACAGGGTCCGTTGACTCGGATGGACAGAGAGATGCTCGTACTGTTACCGCAGCTGTAGGCCGCATCAAACGACGCAGCTTGAGACGGGATGATTGTACCGTGGATGTAACCTCCCAGAGACGTAGCGTCGGGGCCGACCAGTTTGACGAGAGCGAAATTGTCGTAAGAGTTTCCGTACTTCTGACAGGTGGCGGAATAGTTACCCGTTGTAGATACGCTCAGAGTTGGAGGCGTCTGACGGGAGATGACTGTGGCAGACTGTGTACCCACGTTGTTGATGTAAAAATAGAAATAGCAAGATCGGCCGCGCAATGTCTGGCATCTCGTGAGCAGGTACGTTGATGTATCGTCTCTCACCCAAAAGGGATATCCTTCGATTCTGAATTCGATCGACCAGCACGACGGCAGATTCAGAGGAACAGATCAGAGGCATGGTGTCGTATTTGACATTCTGGTACGCGAACGTGAATGCGAAACCGAACGGTTGCATATCAAACGAGAAAGTCTGGATATGTGCTGGCGAACAGTTGATAGACTGGACGATCTTCAGCTACATTCGACGTCTGAACGGCTCACCCTCTCCAGTGACGACCAGCGTGTTGTTGGGGTTGACGGTTCTGCCGCCTGTGAAGCCAGTTTGTAAGCCGCTAGAAAATTGTGTGTCCGGTACGCTCAAGGTGAGAAGCTGTAGTAGGTCGTGTTGGGTGAGGTGTAGTTCTGTCCCACAGTGATCTGGACGATATCTGCCCGCTCGAGTCAGCGAAAGATGAAGATGAAACGGAGATGTGAAGAAGTCAAGATGTGAGGTGATGGGTCACCTGTCTGGGTCACAGTGATGTTGATGGTCTGGGGAGGGACTACAGTCTGGTTGACGACAGAATACAAGATGACCTGGTAGGTGTTGCAGGTGCTTTCGTATCCGATTTGTCCATCGCAGACCGTCGCAGAGAGCAAGGAGTTCGTAAGTCCAGCAAAAGAAGCTCCAAAGACGGCGGGTCCGTCTGCCTTATAGATGGGAGAGATATATCCCGTGGTTGGAATTGGCGGTCATAATCAGGAATGAGACGAAAAATAATCACGAAAAGTGCAGATTTAAGCTTCGGGAGGTATCTAGTGATGGGAATGTCCAGATCTGCGTGGAGCTAAGGCCGACTTTACGTATACGCAGCCACAATAAGCTTCTGCTTCGATCTTTACTCTATCATCCCATGAGACAGACGGAAAAGACGGTCAGAGCTAAGAGGGGTGTAACGTTCCAAGCCGAAGACATGGTAGAGCCTCCGTTACTTGTAGAAGGAGTGCTCGTTCCCGCCGCAGTGCTGCTGCTGCCGGTGGAAGTGGAAGCTGATGTGGCCGAGTTGACCGTGCTGGATGTCTTAGCAGACGGAGAATTCGAAGGATAAGAAGGGTTGGACACTTGTGGTGAGCCGGCCGAATAAGCGACGGCCATGATGCCCGGATTCGAATTCGAATTTCCATCGTCTGATAACGATCAATTGGACGTTATAAGGGTGAACTCACCCGTGAAGAAGATACACAAGCCGTAAGCTTTGCATGGAGCGATAACCATGGCGACCGGACAGACTTCCCACTGAGACGTACTGTACGCAAGTCTACGCATGGAGCTCGTGCTCGAGTTGGCGCTGCCGTCCGAGTTACGTGCGTAAACGACGATGGATCGGTTGTTGGCTCCGTGGTTAGACGTAAAATACGTCTGGGAGATACCGGGGAAACTGTCTCCGTCATTGAAGATGAGATCCAGTGGAGCCTCGTGACCACGGACGGGGAAGGCTGGAGGAGAGACATTGCTCGTGTTGCGACACCATTGAGTGGAATATTGACTGGAAGAGTGAGACAGATGATGTTGTCGTTGATCATGTGTTTGTGAGATGGTGTGATGAGGTGAACATGATGATGTGTTTGTGATATGGTGATGAGGTGAACGTGGTGATGAGTTTGTGAGATGGTGTGAGCGATGTTGTGACGATCGTGATGTGATTTGATCGCGATGGTGTGATCACGCATGATGCAACACATGTGAAGACGTGACTCACGCTGGTGCTCCAGGCACCTGCCACATCGTCCCGGCTCCCAGAACATTTCCCGTGTCGTTCGTCAGCGCATCACTTCCATCGATCGTCCATCCCTCGGCGAAACAGAACGGATAACCCATGAAGCGTCCCACGACATCCGGTGTGTACCTGTTGATTCGATCTGCGGGGTTGTTGAAGTAGTCCGACGCCGACAACGTGGTCTTGTCTAATTCGAGAGAATTCTCTGCACCCCACAGCGTGCCCGTGGAGTCAAAACGGAGGCCGCAGCTGTTACGAGTGCCGTAGGCGACGGTTTTTGTGGAGGAGTAATCGATGGGGAAGGTCTGATCGAGAGATGTGTAGACAATCTTGGCTCTCTGTGGGTCGATGTAAGAATCGGTGTTGTTGACGGACCCGATGCTGGGGGAGGTGAGACGTTGAGAAGTGAAGAGAGTGATGATGGTGAGAGGTGATATGATTATGTGATGGTGGAGTAGGAAGTGATGATGAGACGAGGTATCACTTGATGAATATGTTGTTGTTGCCGTCGAATTCGAGGGTACGTGTGTTGTGAGCACCATTGGGTGGCATGTTTTGAACGACCGTAACCTTGTTTGTCAGAGCCGAACGGTTATTATAATTCCATCTGTCAGACGTTCAGCGTCATGATTTCACCATATGATTGATTATCTACCTGAAGACAGTAGTGCTGCTGGAAGCGAAGACATAACCCTTGTGGTATCTGCACGCATGGTTGAGAGTCGATTCAGTGGCGATGACGGATGAGTTGACTGTTCCATCTGCTTCCTCCCAGACCACCCAAATGTTGCCACCGTCGGTGTCAACCACTAATAGGTCTCCATTAGGTGTAACATCGATGCCACGGGGACGGATGAGACCTGCTAAGAGGTGAGATGATGGAGTGGCCACGATCTGACCTGCAGAGTTGGGGGCGGATTTTCCAAAGTTGGCAAAGTAATAGAATCCACAGTAGCCATCGAGGTAGCTCGCACTAGGTAGAGGATTGGATGTGCAATTGGGGCTGATGGCGCCTGATAGCTGACAGAGGGAGAGAACGAGTAGGAGATAGAAAGTGAATCCCATCTTGCGCTTGTTCGTGATGATCTCTGGCTGAATAATGCACACGGTAGTCGCCATACCCCTGTCGGGCTGATTGATAGGCGGTCACGAAACTGTGTGAAATTTCTCAAATTTTTCGGACAGGGTGTCGCACGATGGGAACAGCAATGTCCTTCAAACGACCACCTCTAACGTCCTCATCGTGCATTCGCTGACTCATGATGTCTTTCAGATACAGTTGATCCCTCTGTCGATGTAATATACGTTTCCTCTCTGTCCTTCACTCTTCATGATTTTATTCACAGGGTGATTTCTCTCAGTAATTCGTGAATTCGACCTACGGGGAAGGTCTCCCTCATCTTCTTCTTCGTCATGTCTTCGAAGTCAGGTGCCAACTCTTTGGCTAAGGCTCGAAGGTCATCATTTCCCTTGAGAAGGTGACCCAGAGTCAACAACAATCGATAAGTCGCCTCTTCATCTGTGCGAATGAGATGATGTTATGTGATGACGATCGATGAAGTGATGATCGCACCGATTTGGATCGGATCTGCATCTGTGACGGTGATGAGAGAGGTGAGAACAAGAACAGAGTTGGAATCTTCGATGCCCTTCTTTAACCTCAGACTGTAGTTGTAAAGGAGTCCGGCTGCTACCTGTCTGAGGTCAATGATCGTTCGCTCATGATGATGATGAAAAGATGATGTGATGATGATTGCGGTGTGATGATATCACCTGTTGTGGTGGCTTTGATTTACCATCGGATAATTGCCTCGTGGCCAGCGTGATCAATTGCTCCGCAGAATCTTCCAAGAAAATTCTCGTGCGGTCAGACCCGAACAGATTCGATGCCTGGATGAATTTTCAGCGAATTCCATCCACGATAAAATAGGCTTATCTACATTGTTGTAGATAGAATATAACTCACCACCGTAAATGACATGGTCGTAACGGTAGAGAATGTATCCTCTAGGCTGATGAAATGTGTAAAGATGTGATTCAGCACATCTACAACGGTTTCACTTTTTTTTGACTCTAACGAGAGGACTCACGCTTGTGGGTGGTCGTGTAGCGGATCGCAGGGGCAGATCGCAGAATCAAGAATCGGAACATGAACAGGTGATTCAATAGAAGGGACGAGTTGCTCTTGTTCAGTTCATTGTAATCCAAGAAAATTTCATCTGAAAACATTCAGCATTTTTCTCGAATTCGAGAAGAATCATTCTCACCAAACAATTGGTAAATCTTTTCTTCGGGTTCTTTTTCCGTCGACTTTGATTCTTCTAAATAGATTTTCAATGAATCCAACGTTGCCGATCTGATCTCGTGTGATTCTTCCATCTACAACGCTCCGCTCACTTGTTTTGGGCGTCAGAAGGTCTCAGTGTTGCGTACAACTGTTTCAATTTAGGAAGAAAAGGGACAATACTGCCGCTGTCTGAAATGAGACATTTCGCGTCGGACGTCAAGTGTGTCGTCTGGCTCGTTGTAATCGAAGCCACGGGTGCCGGTATGGGCTGTGGAGCCGGCTGAGACGGAGTGGGTTGGCTGATTGTAGACGGAGGAAGTTGGCTCGTTGTAGATGAACTGGGCAGGCTGGGGTTCTGTGGCATCTGGTAACCGGAGAAGATAGAGGGAGGGCCTTGTTGCGCTTGATTCACCGGCCCACCTCTGATCTTTCGTGAGTTGTCGACAGGGGATGATCGGCATCATGGTGATCGTGAGCGCGAGATGGTGATGAGACGATGATCACATGTGGGGAGACGATTGGATCGTGTGACTCACGCCAATGCTTGTTGTCTCATGCCGTTTTCCATCTGCGTGATCAGCTGCCTGAAAAATCCTCCGTTGGGTGAGTTCAACACTTCCATGGGCAAATTGAGAATGTCTACGCTCATCGTAAGAACAGACAATGAGATGTAAAATGCACACCCCCCGGTATGTCTGAACCACACAAGAACTGACAGACTTCGTTCGAAAAGTTGTTGCAGTTGTTGGAGAGGAGAGAATATGTCGACAGGTCGTAGTTCTTGGTCTTCTCAGACAACCATTCTCGAAAGATGTCTTCAGGGATGTGAGTTTCACCGAGGTGAATGACTTTCGTTGGACTTCCGTATGTGGTGACTCCCTTTGACGAAATTATCAACCCGACGAAATGATGATGTGAGTTGATATCATCTTCACATGTTGTGATCTATGGGCTGCATATGAGAATACAAGACCTCACTGGTTTCGACTCTTGGATGACACCACCCCAGAAAAACTCTCGGTTGAATGCAACAATGCCAGTGTGCCTAATATTGTTAAGCAAAAACCGCGACAGTATTTAGATACATGTAGGAGTAGATGATGGAAAGATAGACACACCATACGCCCTCGATGTATTTGCCCAAAAATCCCATGGACAGTTGTCTGGCTAACCCTTGTGATAGGTCATAAACGTGGAGGGTGACTCGCGATGGGGCCTCCATTTGATTTGTGACTTGTTGGTGGATGGAAAGGAATGACGTAGAAACGTGTCACAATTTCACAAAAGAAAATGGGTCACATCACACGTTTCTGTTTCTTCAGAAACGATCAGGATGAGACCTCTGAGATCTTCCCTCTCTTCTTCCGTGTCTTGTCCTCTTTCATGAATCATACAATCTTCCACTGTGTGGTATACGTACAGTGCATGAGACTCTCCCTCGTGACATGAGAGGGAAACAAGTAAACAATCGATTTTATCCAAAGAAATTTGGAATCGAATTCTTCAGAGATGAACCGATGAGGGAGGCCTTGTGATACCACCCCGAGTTCATATCTCCTTCTCCTGTCCCCATCTCTTCTCCTCCACCTTCTGGTGCATCTTCCGTCTCGATCATGATCATCTCGTCATCCACCTCGATGTGCTGGCGTCGAGTCAGAAAATTGAGACGAATATAATACCTAATCATCGTGTGAAATTGAAGGAACTTGGTCTCACATCGTGTAGACCTGGCCGCAGTAGGATAGAATCTTTGATACTGGGTGAATCCGATGAGCTCTCCGGTTCGCTGGGCTGTTTGTATCGCAGCTGGAAGGGTCAATTTGATCGTCTTCTATCTTAGACGTACCTCGGCAAGACAGGCACACGTCATCTCGTCTACGTCGATCAGGTGAGAGATGTTGGAGTCCCATATGAGTCCTATATTTGTTTAGACGTGCGAGTGTCAAAACCACATTGATGGTGTGATTGATGTGATGTCAGGCGATGATGTGATGATGTGATGTGCTCACCGATCATCATCAAGAGATGCACCGTGTCACCCCTCTGCTTATCTTCCACTCTCTCTCTGAACTCCGTCACGAGATTACGGATCGCATCGCAGAAATCAGTCGTCGCATACTGAGTGATACTCTCCGAATACTCCCGGAAGAGTACATCGAACATCTACAACTCGTTCGTCTCGTTGTAGTGCGTCGATTTCGAATATATAATAGAATTTACGACTCACCTGTACGATGGCTGACGATACGATATCTCCGTTGTGTCCCATCATGATCGTCATGATATCTCTGAATGTATCCTCTCTCAACATCTTCACGACACACTTGGTCTGATTCTGACGCAACAGTGACGTCATCGCTCTGTACACTTGGCACCTCGCCGTAACATCCTCCACCTTACGTCTCGTTACGTACGTAACGGGAGATTTCGTCACCTTCTCCAGCAGCTCCGTCATCTCTTCGACGCATTTCTCGGCCAAGGCGGCTCGCAAAGGAGGTCCGTGTTGTAGAACGAGAGAAGCTTGTTGTAGACAGGCCTCAGACAGACAAAAGGGTAACAAGATCCAATCTTCTACCACGGTCTCGTTCACGTCGTCGGCTCGGATGAGATTTAGACTGGAGAGGGGTGAGTGGGAACGTGGAGGGTCGTGCGGAAGGATCCGCGGACTCACTCTTCGGAATGGGAGGACATCTCCAAGCAAATCTGTCTCAGCTCAAGCAATCTCCGGATGTAGTCTTCCACTCGCCCGTAATCGAACGAAAATTCGAGGATCTACAACGCGTCATCGTCACATCATCATCGCCGATCGTCACGATGGACACTCACCTCTTGACATCTCCTGATTTCGTCCGACAGTAAATCGAATAAGATCTGTTGGACGTTCGATGTCTTCTTTTGGCTGGCCCACAGTTGAAAGAGTTGTAGAGAGTATTCTTCGTGGCCCACGTGTAGCAAGAGGAAGTGAAAGACGTCGTGATTCACCGTCACGATGTCGCAGAATTCCGCCCAGCGATTCACCATCAAGTGAGAGAATATCCGAGCGATTATCTACAACGAGTCAATTTCAATTCTCCACCGATTTCCGTCGATTTTCCACCTGAGATAGACCGGTGTGACCGTAGGTGAGATCTATATTTAGATCCGTCCAGCTTACATCAGACAGTATGTCGTGCGATCGAATGGCTTGCCACTTGTCATCTTTAGACGCGGACAGCAGTTGAGGCATGTCTAAGAGGGGTGCTGTCATGAGAGGATGAGGTAAGGGTATCTGTCTCGGTGGATTCGAAGTCTGAACGGAGTGAGTCGAAAGAGTTTGAAATTTGAATGGGGACGGATGGCGGGAAAATACAGACGCTCACCAGCCTTTCTCGAATCCAGATGATCTCCTCTGTGGTCACGTGATGCGTAGAGTACGTACTGCTGGGAGGTGAAGAGAACATGACGGAGTCGGATAATGAAGATTTCAAGTTGAACTGAGGGAGGGTCAGAGGCCGTTCCCGCCAAAAAATCAAACTCTCACAGTGGATCTAGGCTGAATGGCTAGAGTGACAGACCACGCATTTGATGGTGGATTCGTGTTGTTAGTACCAGAAAATTCAAAGTTTTTAGTCGCGTCGACGGTCTCTGTGATCGGTTCCTCTACAACGGGCTGAATGGGATTATGTACAGAATTTTCTTCGTGAGAAGGAATTGGAGGTTGAACATCTGATCAGAGTGTCACGAGATGAAGAGAGGGGATGATGAGACCTGTTCGTGTGTCTGATGTTGATGGGTCGGGTATTTGTGTGTCTGGTGGCTGTAGATCTGGTGTGTGTGAGGATGTGGTGGGGGACGATGCATCTTCCAATCGGGAGAGTAATCGATGCAACGATTCTTGGAGATGACGTCGGTTTTGAGAGCTGAGTCCGTGTGCAATGTGTGATAGAGTCTTCTCTTCCAACTATTCGTCATCAATATGTCTGCTTGAAAGAGATGTAGACTACATCACGCCAGAGTTGCAAAATATCCTCTTCTTCGTCGAAGATGACCCAGTCGTCTCCTTCTTGAGAGAGGTCCCCGCAGTCGCTCTTTGATTCGTTCGGAGATACTGGTGTCGCTTTCAGTTGACCATTTTCGTGATAAAGATCTGAAGAGGTGAGGAAAAACATTGAAGAAAGATCGTGCGATTGAGAAGATGGATGTCTCTTCGATAGAGAACGGTGTGTAACATCAATCATTGCGAAACGATTTGTCAGCATTTCTTCATCACACGTAAAAGATGTATCCAACGTCGAATCGTTCTCACTTTGCGACCATCCATGAATCGGAGCGTCAGATTCCATCACTGATGATTCCAATCGGTTTGGACTCAACGTTTCTTGCGCTTGTCCGTCCATGGTGAAAGTGGTCTTGATCCGACTTCTGTGAATGAGAAGGACTGACGGTAGATTTCCTTGAACCTGCTGTATACAACCCAATTTTTTGGTCCCCTCTCTGTTTGGTTAGCCGAGCCCGATATTTGAGGAAATAGAGTGGTCACATTTCCTTTTAGAGTCACAACAGGTGGATCACATCGACCATCGCTTCCGTATCGATTAGACACAATCATGAATATCGCTACGATATTCTATGGAAATGCGTTCCTCCCTACCCGACCCGACATGATGCGAGACCCAGAGTGATAATCTCAGACGACGAGATGCCATCTCACTCTCAAAATATCGTCAGGGAAGAGATTCTGATCTCTATGTTTCAAGAACCTGCCAACCTTGACCACTGCAAGAGGAATGCTATCATCTTCCGATGGATATCGACCTTCAATCGACAAAGTTCTCATTCCTGGTATCAAAGAAGAAATCGTGATCCAGATGTTATGTTACACAACTTTTGTATATGGGGACTCCTATTGTCATAGGGAAACTGTGACGGTAGCAGGAACAGAAAGTACTCCCCGAAAAATACACGATGTCAGGTGGTGAGGTTTTCGAGTGGCACTCTCCTCTAAATCGTCTTCGATGCGCAACATCGTCTTTCACATTCTTCTCTTCGCCAGCTTTGCGGCGGCTCAGACGTGCTATGGATCTGGTGCAACCTTTTTAGAAGGTAAATCGATAAACCATCCCCGTGATAACAGGGTGCAGCTCTTTCTGCTGCTCAATCCCAGGCACCATGTGTGGATGTCATTCTTACAGTGTCCGGCTACACAAACGAGAATTCCAACCTCGCTTGGAGTGGGTCACTGTTGAATTCTATCACTCTCACTATCAGTCCGATAATGCTTCGTGTATCGGCCAATTTAAACATATCTGGAACCCAATCTGTGAGGCAGTTATCATCGAAAATCAGGAGATCTCTTCTAATCACATTCAGGTCGACATCTCGAACATCATCTGGGAGAACTCTACCGTCTCATTGGGCAGTGATGTCAAGTCTCTCTCAGTCCAAGCCACCCAGATGTCCTCTGTGTTCCTTTCCCTCGATAATCCATCAACCAATACCATTACATTCAGTTCGGTTTCGTTGAGAAACACGAGCTTACTTCAGACATATAATAGTCAAACGAAGACCGTTCTCTGTTCAAGTGAGAAGAACTGCTCTCACTTCATCTGACCCGCCGCAGGTTGGACTCTATCGAGCGTCATCATGGATAGCTCTCACTTCGATCTCGGTGGTAGTGGTAGCATCAATGGTCAATCCACTTTCACCAACAGCGGCATCACGACGATCACCGGAATCATCACCGCCTCTTTCATCTCCTCTTACGTGCACGCTAACTCTGTAAATACGATTCAAGGCTGTCATTTCACGAACCCCCACGGTCTATCTCGTCCCATGATCAGTGGATTCGGCAACAACATCCGTGAGAAGACGGTCTTCCAAGACATCGCGATGTCTTCATCCGTCATCAGTGAGCCGAACTCATTTCGAGAACCATTGAATTGATCTGAGTCAGACGTGACGGGTACAGTCGATATCTCTGACTCTTCGTTCATCGGATGCTCCTCTCCTCTCGTCACAGCCGGGGGTGATTTGGGTTCCATAAAGATGAATCAGATCACCGTCGATTCATGCGATTTCACCTCCACGTACGGTGAGAGATCGATTCACATCTCACATTGATCTGACGCGTCAGGTATCTCTGGCACTCGATTGGACGTTCAGAATTCGAGTTTTGTTAACAACGGTGGCATTCGTCCTATTTTGAATGCCGGGGTAATGTCCCTCTACAACGTGTCATTCTTCGATAACAGCAATGCACCTGCAGTGGGTGAGACAGATGAATTGCTTCGTTCGCACTTCACGTGAAATTCTCGTGGATGTTCACAAACTCGTGCAGAGATCGGAACATTCCAGACGGCCACGTTTTCGCTGTGCAACTTCAACGGAAGCTCGGCGACAAACGATGGCTGGGCAGTGAACATCGCTAGCAGCGGTAACCTCAGTGGTGAGTGTCCTCCATCATAAGTGTAGGATTTTGAAGGCGTCCAGATGTCGGCAGCGTGTATAGCAGTTCAGCCATTCACGCAGGTTCGGTTTGTTTGTAATTGGCTATGGTTGACTTCATATCAGCCATCTTGTCTTCTGGAAGTAACGTGAGCATTCAACAGAGCAATTTTACTGTCGCTTCGACTCCCATTATCGTCTCGGATGGTGACGTCGTTCTTCATCGCGATGACGTAGAACTAAAAGGACGCAGGTACATGTGAGATGATTGGCACTACTGTAACCGACGGGCCCTTCGCTTCAGTGACCATGCAGGGAAGTTTCAACTCGTTCACCACGGATTCTCCGTCAATTTTCTGTCGAGTTTCTCCCTCTGATCGATCCAAAGTCTTCCTCCTCAGTAATATCTGCGGGGGTAACCGATTTTCCATGAGTGATCGTACTTGCTCCCATCAAGCATGTCCCAACCTCGGTTCCTCAACAACGGTGACCACTACCACGACATTCAATGGTCCAGAGACCACAAGTCAAACAGATGCTCCCACCACGATTTCTCCTCGAGGTATCTCAGACGAACAAGCCAATGTCAGCCTCCAAGGCATCGGCAGCGTGGAACGCAACGTGTCATCGCAGTCCATCTACAACATCATCTCTCAGCTCTTCTCAAACATGACGTCCAGCAATCCCTTCAATGCCATCTCACCTTCGCTCTCAATTACGGCGTACGACACTTCTCGATCGCCCAACACCTCCGACGTGTACAGATTGGTATTGGGAGAAAGGGAGGACGAAACAGCCACCGCATCCATCCGTCGATCTCTCATTCAGACATTGACCTCGGTGCACCCGGATGGATCACCAGACCTCATAGTCTTCACCAACTACGAGTATAACAAGGGTGGATTCACGTCTCAGATTCCCGCCAACTTATCTGCTTCGGTGTACGGACTCACACTGACGGACAGGAATGGAGGCGTCGTAGAGGTGAATTCAAAGATTGAGATCGGCATAGTGACGAGTGGTAGGTCATCAATGCTGCCTACAACATTAGCATCAGCATTCCCACGAGATGTGTCACGAGTGGCGATCAGCTGTCTTCTCTATCGTGTCTGTATCTCAACGAGACGAGTGATACGTGGTCATCAGATGGCTGCACGACAGAGAGAAACTTTACCAGTTTCGTCATCACGTGCAACTGCAATCATCTGACCAACTTTACTGTCGGCAGCGTCAAGTCTCAACCGATCGATGAAACGACAAAGAGTGTGACACCCATCATCATCGGTGAATCACATCGTGTATTCATCAGGCTGAACGATATGCAGGAGCAACTGTGGGGGCTTTTGTGATCATTCTCATCATCGGTGATCATTCTTGTCCTTCTAAAGAAGAGAAGATTCGTTTCCAAGGTGACGACTTTCGGTAACGTGATCGCTCAGATATTTACAGGCTGACTCCAATGATGTTCCCATCGATAGCATCGATGGACAGGTGATAGAAGACGTCTATGAATCGACTGAGATACAGAATAGAAACTTGTGGTGTTGGAAAATAAGATCACAGAGGGAGATAACTGCGTGATATACAGAGGGCTTCAATCAGGCACCACGTACGTTGCCGTGAAGAAATTAACGAACGACGTTGATCACAAGAGAGCCAATCGAGAGATAGCTGTACTGCGGGTGAGATTTCTAACTTTCGCTTGCGCTGACGAGAGAAAGGCATTGCATCATCCCAATGTGGTTCAGTATCTATCTCACTATAAGGACGGCAGTGGTGACGTGTGCATACTCTACGAACTGATGGACTACAATCTCTTGAACAAGCTCAAGTCGATGAAAGGACAAGAAATGCTGACGGATGACAGGTATAGCGTGTGAGTACCCCTTGATCTGTCGAAATGGTTAATCAGATATCGTAGAGTACTGCAGATAGGTAAAGCTCTATCTTATCTCGAATCAATGAACGTGATTCACACTCAAGTTTCGGCGAGAAACGTCCTCATCAAGGGTAGCACGGCTAAACTATGCAGCTTCGGTGTGTTTTCGCCTCGTCCAATGACTGAACGTCCACAGGTAACGCGATAGCCAAAGACAGAAGAGACGAGATAAATGGAGAGATATCGCGATGGGATGTAAGTGTTCGTTTATCTCTCTATGAGGGATTAACCTCTAAATGTCTCTTGAAGGCACCCGAAGTGATGATGAGAGGAACGTACAGCCACTCTTCGGACATTTGGTCTTTCGGTATCTTCTTCTGGTAAGTCGTATGATATCATCTGATAGATCGATTGATACAGAACAGGGAAGTGATGAACGAAGGACAGACACCTTATCCAGATCAAAGTGATGATCGGGTGAGATCATCATCTGAGACGGAGCGTGACGCAATAATAGGTGAAAGAATATGTTTTGAACGGGGGAAGAACTACGATTGGAGGTGAACAGCCGCACGACTCGATCATGCAGAGATGGTGTGTCGATGTCATCTCCGTGCAAAAGTATTGATCGCGAACAGTTGGAAAGCGGAGGTGAAGGACAGAATAAGCATCAGACAGATCGTCACAGAGCTGCAGGCTTTGCTTCCAGACGAGAAGAAAGAACAGCACCTGTTTGAGGCTTCAGAAGCGGCAACACCATCGAAACACGACTATGCCTTCTCTCCACAGCAAGCATACTCTTTCTCTCCTCATCAGAGTGGCTCTCGAGTTTAACTGCAGAATAAAAGAATTTTTCTTAGATTTCCGCGCGTAGACAAGCGATCATCTTGGTGCGGATGATCTGTGAGCGTACTGGCGACCTTCGAAGAGCGACAGATAGTCTATAGCAACGATATTGAATATGATTCCTCACCTCTTCACTCGAACTTTTTCATATCTCCCCGCCACCTCACCAATCTGATTAGTTGACTATCGTCCAGACTAAAGCAGATTATCGTTGATCTCAATAGAGCTGAAGCTTGACAACTCTCAAGAGGATTGCACCTCACCTTTGTTAGTTGCGATCGGTTGGAATGATTTCTTCATTGTAGAAGAGAGCACGAGTCAGAGGAAGAGTCCTCTCTGACCAACTTTTTTAAAGCCGTCGCTTGGTGTAGATGATGATGCTCTCATGAAATGGATAACTTCACCGCTATTGGCCGCAGTAAATTCTGGATAGTCGTATAAGAATGGAATAGGCATAAGGAGAGACCGTTTAAACCACTAAAGATGCCCAAAGGACTAGTTGCCCACGACGATATACTCGTATCATTTCGGCTCGATGGGCAGCGCGATCGGTCTGAATCAGGGAGTATGACGGCTGGAAGCGATCACAAGACTTGATCATGCAGCGTCGGCCCGTTCGTTTCCGATTATAGAGTTCAACGCGGTCAATAATTGTATTGGTAAGATCATTCGTTTCGCACGAGAATGATATCAGGGGAACCATCGAATATGCCCAAAGGACTCATTGTTCGTATCCATGATGATGTGTCATTTCGGCTAAGGATGTTGTGATGCGATGGGTAGCTCCATCAAGATATCAGAACACGCCTTTATCCTCGGTCTGTAGTGTTCTGTCTTTCTTTAAACTCATCTGTATGAAGAATATGTATAGGCGAGTGATTATGTCTGCAGTGTTTTAGTCGCCGGATCAGGTGCAGTAAGGTGTGCACCTTTTCCGCAGAAAGATATGCTCTCTCCTTACGCATTTTTTTATGTTTGACTGTAAAAATATCAAAATGCACCTGATTTGGTACGGCAGGGAGCGGTAGGGAGGTTTATGCATTCATCCCTTCACCTTCTTGCTCCTGTTCCCATTTGTCAGCGCACCTTTGCATCTCATTCGGCGAACGCACTGCCGCTCCGTTTGGCGCGCCTTTCGTTCATTCTCTTTCGATAACAACAAGATGAGAGGCGCTCTTTCTCTCTTTCTCCTCTGTGTCGCTCTCTCTCAGGCCATCGTGAGTCTCCCTCTCCCTGACCTTCTTCATCATCGTCTCATGTTCTTCAGGACTATGAGACGTCAACGACGACCATTCCGACCACCGGCTACTTCTCTCCCATCTATAAGGCAGACTCTCCCGCCCTCTTTGGTTACACTCACCTCAGTTCGGAATCCCTGACCTCTCTCTCCATCTGCGATGGACAATCCGGATACGAGAGAACATGCAGCACCTTTCAGGTGGTCCTGTATTCTTCTGTCAGCCAGTCATTGGTCACATCCGAGCTCACCAACATCACAGTGACTCAGACAGGTAAACACATCAGGCATGACCTCTTCGCATCGACCACCCGATCTTCTTCGACTGACATACACGAACAGATATCGTTCAGATCACTCTCGGACAGACCTACACCAACGTCAACAAGACCTACTACACCTTCTCGGCGGACGTTCCCTACCTCTATACCCTCTCTACACCGAACCTTATCTCCTTCTCAAGGCAATCATTGGGCTTCAGCGGTAGCTTGACCGCCGAGGCCAACGTCACACTGAACACCAGTGGCTCAGGTAGGCTGTTCGACCCGAAGAGTTAACTTATATTTCGGACAGTCTATCCACTGTTCGCCTCCACATATCCCCAGACTTTTTCTGTAGAACAGAAATTCTCCGGCATTTTCTCCAGCACGACCTCTTTCGTGTACCAGAACGTCACGTACAACACCTCACCCAACATCTGCACTCTACAACCTGCCGTCGTGCTGTTGGATGGCACCCAGAGGGGAAGCCACTTTAGAGTGAGAGACGAAAGATCGTCGTGTCCATCGTGCTCACCGGACCTCAGCTTGTGTTCACCAAAGGCTGTGGCAGCTTCTTCGCTCGCAATACCGATCCTCAAACTGCCACGATCATCTCTCTGCAGACACCTCCCACTCTTAACGTATCTACAACGGGTGATTACAATGTCACCTGTCAGCCGTACGGTAACTCTTCCGACAACTACGCTCTCGTCAAGCTGGTCAACAACGAAGTCACATCCGAGGGTGGTTTCATCAACGGACAACAGGTCTCCTCCCAAGCGGCAAGTTTCGATGCCGCTTACAACTGCGGCAACAACACGAGCATCGCTCTGTCCATCCAAGTCAACGGGCCCTGTGAGATATACACATCCATTCATCGTGCTCACCCCAGTGCAGATCAGCCGGTCAGCTTGAACTCGACTCTGCCCGTGGACGACAACCTTCCGTTGGGATTCTACCAAGTCGACTTGGCCGCTGGTACAATCGGAGACTACCAAGGAGGCAGTCCAGCAGATGTGTTGGAATTACCAGGATGGTGAGACATGTCGATGTTGACACGTTTATTGATCGTGTTAGCTATCCGGCAACATCTTTCAACTACTTTGGGTACATCAGCGGCTCATCTGTGGACGGTACGTCATCGCGTTATCCACATCGACTCATGTGGTGTCAGTGTGTAATACGGTCACTGGGAACTCCACCTTCGATGTTCCTGCCATCAACAGTGCATTCGTCATCCAGCCACCTCGCGGATACTGCATCAGAAGTGATGGTATTCCCAGCAACTCGTCCGCCTATGTCTCTCTGTATTCGAGTTCTTCCTCTACTCTCTTCTACGAAGACGAGAACACGACATTGTTCACTCTCACTTGCTCCAATGACACTTTCTACGTGCACCTGGAAATTCTGCGACCGATGACAGTCAACTTCACTCTTGGTGAGTGACGTCATCACACGTCATCATTGATGGAGCGATAGTTCCCACTAGCGGACAAGGAGTGTACGGACAGAACTACAACGTCGACGGTTTATTGATCCTTCAGTATCCTCCCCTCACGGCTTCCGTGGGCATCTTTTCAGTCAATGTCACTGGATCAGCCGTCAGCTTGCTGAGCTTGGCGTATAACGAATGGGACCTGAAAAAGAGAGTAGTGGAAAACTTCTATTCTAATTCACCCAACGTGATGCTGACGAACACTTCTGCGATGTCGTCATTCATCGTTGCCGTGAGTGGACAGGGACAAGTGTCCACCAATATCGGCACACGTGAGTAAAGATATGATGTGACATTACGCTGATAAGATCACAGCCGCTGGAGTCAACGTTGGATACGATGTCAACTACAGCATCAACCCTACCACCTCGACCTCTTCTAGCACATCCTCTTCCACCTTTGGTTCTGACTCGAGCAATGGAAGTACACTTGTCTCTGCTACATCATCGGCTACCACGGGAACCTCGGTAGAAGTCAAACCGGTTAGTGGTGCTTCTGTCATCAAGGCCACTTTCATCTCTGCTGTCGTGATTCTCCTCGCCCTCTTCTGATAAATAAATGGAGCAGCATATGATAGTCATCGTTGAGATGTTGTTGGGTAGACAATTCATCGAGCTGAACGATGCAGCAACCTCATCTTCTTCTACATCGAGCGGATAAGACGTAGGCTTTCTAGAGATGAACCCTGAGCACGTGATTGCTCAACGTGGGTAGACGATCTCCTTGATGATGATAATGGCGCTCACATGATCACAGATCTGAATGATTTTATCGTTACAAGTATGATTGTTTATATTCAACACGAGCATGCGATGCTGCTCTCCATCTGTCCGAGAGTGACCTCCTCTTCTTCCTCTTCGAACCCGTTGACCCTTCCATCTTCTCCTCTCTTCCATCCTCCGACCTTCACCGTCACGGTGCCGTTGGCCCATCCTCCACAAGATCTCATCTCATTCGAGATCTCTTCCGTTCCAAAGAAATCATGAGAAGCGACAGGATCTCCTCGGATGCCATGAGCCAATGCGATGCATTCGACTCCATCGATGAAGACGGAGACACCATCTTCTAACAAGAAGGTGTAGACGACGTCGCATGCGACGATGGTGGGGGTGACGATGTCGTTTGGAAACTTCCAGGAGCCGTCTAAACGGACGGGATGGTAAGGAGTGAGCATGAGTCCATCTTCGAAACGGCAGATGATGAGGCGGCCCAATTGTTTGGACCGCAAGACACATCGGATCTTGGATGATCCAGCAGACGTCTTCACTTCGTCTCCCCTCTTCACTTCATCCACCTGCATCGTTTAGAACATCCACAAACTCGACTCTCTCGTCCTCACCCTCTTACGTCTCCCATCGGCCATCGATATGAGACACGATCCGATGAAGCATCCTCCATATTGATTCATGTACCCTCTCATGTCCTGCAATTGTCTATAGTTCTTCGCCTCTTGTGCTTGTGCTATCCTCTTCTCGCTCGGTTTGGGTGGGGGTAGCTTGACAAAGATGTCGTCCATTCTGTCTCTGAGAGAGTGAAAGGCGGAGCCTCCATAGTGCTGGACGCCAGGGTCTTTGAAGTTGTTGCACTGGAGGAGCTGATGAGCTCTCGCGATGGAGGGGAGGAAGTGTCGGCCCCACTTTTTGTGGGCTTCGGGCTGGCAAGCTTCGGTTACCTGTAGAAGGTGAGACGATGATCGTCGATGATGTGATCGGATGCGAATGGAGATGATGATCGTCAGTGTGATGGCGATGAAAGATGCAACGACAGATGATGACGATGAGATGATGACTAACCTGACCGCGCAGATCTGCGATGATTCCCTCCTTGATGGGGTGTTGCAGCGTGGCGTCTGTCATCTCCACGTAAAGAGCTTGTGCTGTCTTCGGAGATGGATCGTTGACTAGATTCAACATCAATTCCACAGCTCTCTGTCTGTACTCGTGTAGAGCAATCTGAAACGTCTCAGCAATTTGTGCCGGATTTCATTGAAATTTCACCTCCGCCGGATCACCCTGGCTCGTTGTAGATAGGTTCGTGGTCACTTGTACCATCTCCTTGCCGTTGTGATATCTCAGTGAAATTTCGAGGAAATCTCCGTCGGTCACGTTGTCTACCGGGAAGGTGTAGTACTTGCTCTGTCCCAGTTGTAGACTGCAGGCTGATATGATGCCTCCTAAACCTTTAGCCGTGTACTCTAGACCCTTTGGCATGCGGGGGGGTAGGATGCTGCCGTTCTTGGGTTGTAGGAAGATGTCTGCCGCTCTGCCCACGGTGACTCCCTGTCAACGTCATCAGTCCATGTCACTCTTGATGAGAAGGTGATGAGATGATGAGAAGACGAAGACGATGAGAAGGTGATGAGAAGATGATGAGGTGATGAAGAGAGGACGAAGAGGAGAAGATGCGAAGGTGATCGCGATCATGAACATAGGGTGGATCGTCATCATCTGATCTCTCACCTGATTGGCCAGACTGTTCACAAAAGCCGTACCCAATATCGTGGAATCTGGGATGAAACAGTAGCTTCCTCCACCCTTCTGCGCTAATCCCAACAGAAGAGACGAATCGATGGTATAGCCAAAGCCGAACGTACTCAACGTGGCGGGAAGTTTTCCCTCGTTCTTTTCCATCCAGCGGGACAACATGCCCACCTCTCCACGAGGGGGACAGATGTTAGGTTGACCATCGGTGAAGAGGAGAATGGAGCTGATGATGTGAGCGATGGAAGACGAATGATGGACACAAACCTCATGCGATGTTCTTCGCTTCGATCGGTTTGGAGGAGATCGAGAGCTTGGGAGAGTCCGTCCCAGATGTTGGTGCGATCGAGAGGTTCGAGTTTGTTTAATTTCGTGTTGAGCATGTTTCGATAGCGATCGGTGACTGGTTCCAAACGAGTCAAGACCTGCAATGAAACATTAGAAATGTGTCCGGTTATTGGATCAATTCGATGAGTTCTTGAATGGATGCATCTCACCTTTGCATTGTCACTAAAAGTGACGACGGATAATCGATCTCTCTCCTCGAGGGAGGCGGCAACTGTTTTGACGGCATGCTTGACCAGATCCAGAACGGAGAGTCCATGATACTCGACGTTTCCGTTCTCGTCTCTCGCTCCAACCTGATCTGAATGAGTCTCGATTTCGAATGGGTGTGCGTCTACTCACTTCGGTTCCCATTGAGCCTGAGATGTCTACAACGCAGACTACATCTAGCGGTAAACGATCTTCACCGTTGGGAGGGATAACAGTCAGAAGCACTTGTCTTCTTCCATCTTTGACTGGAATGCTGGTTGCCTTCAGTTGGACGTCGTTAGAGTTGGGTACTTGTTCCACTTGGTCGATCCTCATGTTCGTTATTTCGGTTGTGTGTGCTTGTGTGCAACATGATGCATAGGTGTTTTTTCGCTGAATGGCCAGGATCCGTTTTCCCCTTCGGAGAACGGCAATCCTCCAGGATTCATATTCATTTATTCGTATTCGCCTGGATTCTGTTGCAGTCCTCGACACCAGACGTTCGCAGAGACAAAGAGATGTATTCAGCTATAGAGAGGACTGTGACCAGGCTGGAATATTATCACTCCAGCCAGCGCTGGCGGTCATGTCATAATATCTCTACCGTGCTAACGTACAACCTTCAATTCTCTTCTGAATCATATTGTCACCTCTCGATACGATGGATGTGAATACAGAAGCCGATCTTCAAGGGATGAAACAAGAAGTATCTATTGCGCAGGAAGAGGAAGAGGATCTATTTCGAAGTCTTTCCCTCGTCGACTTGGGACAAGTGCAACTCTGCGATATCTGACTGAGCCGTCGTTGTGGAATTCACCCCGAGTTGTTCGACGTTGACAGGCTCGTATCTATCTTCATCCTTCACCACCCTCGATCTCGCCGGCTGATCTTCCACTCTCACTGGATTGTCTCCCGACAGCCAATTGCAGATCTGAACAAAGTCCGGTCTATCTTCCGGCTGGGTCATCCACACACCTACCAGTGTTCAACGGTGATGTCAGCTGACGTCCTGCTTCACCTTTCATGATGGCTCGTAACATGGGATCCGCATCTTCGGGTATGTCCAGTCTGTTGACGGTTCAGTCGATGATGATGATCGTGTGATCGTGTAATCTGTGATCATGTGATCTGTGATCATGTGATCTGTGGTCATGTGATGATGTGATGATAATGAGTCCAACCTCGTGCCGTTGATCACTTGTATGGCCACTTCTACGAGTGGTATATCTCCGTAAGGCTCCTGCCCGGTCAGTATCTCCCAAATGACTACACCGAAAGAGAAGGCTGTGAAAGTCAATCCATGTACGCGCAGTTGAATCTACCGTCCGATTTGACACTGTACTCTCTCTTCGTGATGGCCTCTGGTGCCATCCATTTGATGGGCCCGATCGTGCTGGATGTCGTAGACGCACTGTCTTTCTGTTGTACCTGTCTGGACATGCCGAAATCGCTGACTTTGGCTTCTAAATGCTTCCTGATGGGGTCAGATCGAGAAAAAGGGGCGGTGATCTCACGAAAGGAGAATATTCCTGGCGGCGAGATCACGATGGATAATCTATGGACGTCAGCATCATGCGATGACTCGTGATGTCGTGATGTGATGTGATGGAAGACATGCGATGATGTACGACACGTGATGATGGCCAATTACCTTCTCTTGATGCAGATGTAAGACTCCTTTGGCAATACCCAGAATGATGTTGTCTCTCCTCTCGCCCGTCACTTCTCTCCCGTGTTCAGCCAGATAGTCCAGGAGACATCCACCTTCGCAGAATTCGCTTTCGCAAGTATCAGTCTCCCCTATCATCTCGATCGACTCACGTGACGATGGATAAGGGATCTGGAGGAAAGGTATAACCCATGAAGAGTACCACGTTCTAATCGAATGAGTTCAAGTCCATCGCAAATGAAGAGGTGATATACATCATCATATCTCATACTATCTATATTGGCTCACCGGATGAGGTCTCATACTCTGAACGAGAGAAGCTTCGTCCTATCTTCTGTCAGTATGAGATATAGTACGGAAGTTCACCAGGAAACTCTGCATCTGGTCCGTATTGATATGTTCGTTTCGTACCTGTATGTGTCACGATATCTTATCCAGACTTGTTGTCGTATCACCTGCTTGACCGCAACAGTGTTACTTCTCCATTTGGCCTTATAGACAATACCGTAAGCACCAGATCCAATCATCACTTGATCTTCTAACTCGCTGAATGAGATCTGATCTTCCATCAACGTCTGTGGATCGAAGCGAATCGTATCGTATCGTTTCGAAAGTAAGTACAGATCGACTCACGACACTCTTGGCCGTCGAATTGTTATCGATTCGTGTGAAGTCCACCAATGCAAAGTTGGTCTTGTAAACGCGTTTCTTCCTCTTCAATAGAACGATCAACACCACGATGATGATGACGACAATGAGAACACCAACGACGATTCCAGCGATCGCTCCTATTTCGAATGAGATGAAGGAGAAATGATGAATCTTACCACCAGAGAGACTCCCGGATGATGATGGAGCGTCTGCCGTGATCGATGTGGAGACGCTCAAGAGTGTGATGTTGTTAAGGCCGTAAGCTGATGCATCGACTTGATTGAGATAATCGACGATTCTGGATGAAGAGCCTTCGTTCGATCCCTCTGTTGAGAGCGTCACGATCTGATGCGGAAGAATGAGTCATCACCAGACGGAGGAGATATATCGACATCGACGATGACGCTGCCCGATCGAGTTTTCAAGATCTTCAATCGATTTCGATTGATGTTGGATAGACTGGCGATCGATGTGATGAAACTGTTCGAATCAAAGGTCGATACATCTCCTGTTCGATGTGAGTAGAGATACGATCGGTCATCTACATCACCTGCGATTCTGATGGTCAAATTGGCCGATTGATAATTATCGATCCGACAGACGGCACCACACAGCTGAGAAGCTTGTGCCGTGAGAGGGCAGACGAAAATTTGGTGTGTGAGATCGCATTGAGAGAGAGAAGGCACGTTCTTCATCAACATGGCATCCGTGAGAAGGTTGTACGATAGATCGAGAGAAGAGAGAGAATTGCAGTCAGTCATATCGGGTACAGATCCGTTGATGGCGTTGTTACTGAGAGAATGAGACAAAGAGATGAAGAACGAGTTACACCTGGCATTCAAGTATCTCAAATTGAATAAACCTTGGTCATCAATCAGTTGATTATCATCATCATGACAAAAAAGATCATGACATTCACCTGATAGAGAAGGAAGCGATGTGATGTCGTTGTGACTGATATCAACTACAGATAATCCTTTCATTCCATTCAATGTTTTGATCGGTCCACTGAAATGATTCCCTGATCTTCTCTTCAACTTCGAATTGAATTCGATCAATCACCGCTGAGATTGAGATGAGACAGTGAAGAGAGTGTGTCTAAGAAAGAGAGGGGTCCGCTAAATCGATTCACTGAGAGATCGATCGTCTGTGGGTCTGATTTGAGTGGATAAGGTACCTCCCCGGTCAATCGATTGTGAGATAGAGATAAGACCCTCAGATTCATCTGTTTCGCTGATGTCGATGTCAGATGTGATGTAAATCGTAAACTGATGAAATTGAATCACCGAGTCCTTGGGGTAGGATGCCCTCCAATCGATTGTGAGACTTGAATCGCGTCAGATCATCATGTAAGGTCCCTCTTTACCATTTTTAAATCTAAAATTTAGAACTCACCAGATCGACTGATTGCAAGGTGGTGCCATCCACATCCGGTATGTCTCCGTCGAGAAGGTTACCAGACACATTCAGCGATACCAGATTGGGAGAAGAGAAGACGTCTTGTAATCCACCGCTCAACAGATTGTTACCGAGAGATAGAGTGGTGAGAGAACTGAACGATTCAGCTGTCATGGCGAGTTGAAGATGAAAGTTCACCTGGCTCTTCTGACGGAGGAAGGAATATTTCCGGTCAATCGATTGTTATCCTTGTGCGGTCAGTGAAATAGAATGAAATTGAGGAAAATAATAGAATAATAAAATATTGATTTCACCAGACGAAGTTCGATCAATTGGGGTAGACCCATTGCACCTGAAGTAGATTGAGTCTCTCATCCATGTGTGGTTTACGACTACAACGATAGAGGAGCTGCATGTCACCTGATGGTATGATACCGTTCATCTGATTGTGAGATAGATCTGACTCGATGTCAAACGAGAGAAATGATCGATAAGATACCGATGTACTGCAGTGTACTCATCTGAGCCAATCTGGGTTCCACTGACCCGAACAATTCGTTTCGGCTCAGATTCAGATAACTCAAGGAACCAAGCCTGATGACGTGAGATGACGTCATCACACGGTCTCCCACCTGGCGATCGTGTATTCCATCGCACCGACCAGTCGGTTAGAACTGAGATCCAGATGATAGAGCGGCATCCTCTCCGTGTAACCCTGGTCGTGTCATTTTGTCGACGGGATGTTTACGTTTCATTACCGTAGGTATTTTACCAGTCAATCGATTGTTCGACCAATCACCTGTACAGTTCAATTCGTTTCGATTTTTTACGGATGAGAGAATCGATATCATTCGTCGTGTTTCGATTTCTCCTTACAGTATGTCAGGTAATCACTGTATGCAATCAGTCATTCGCCCAAATATGATGGGGCTCACAATCCATTCAGAGAGCTACACGGACCGTAGAATTCGTTGTAAGAGATGTCGATCAGCTGAATGTTAGACAGGCCAGACATCCAGAAGACAGTGCCATTCAAACGGTTCCGTTGGATCTGCAGTCGAAGTACGCTGGAAGATAGGGGTGGTATCGGTCCCGACAACTGATGTCCACGTCTCAGTATTTCTCACATCGATGAGACGACTGACCTCATTATCGTTGGCCTTCACGTAAATGAGACCCGGTACAGCCGAGAGAGAAGAAGGAAAAGGACCGGAGAAATTGTTGAACGAGAAGTCGATCGATTGTAAACTCTTCATGGTTCGAAATGCATCTGGAAGACTACCACTGAACCTGCATCTTTGTTACGACTCGATCGTTTCAGACGTGTCACCTGTTGTGACCCAGAGTGAGAGACTTCAACTGCGTGAGTCGAGACAGACCATCTGATATCTCTCCGCTGAACTGGTTCGTATCCAATAAAAGTTGAACGAGGTTCGTACAATTGTAAAGTTCGTCCGGGATACTACCGTTCAACAGATTACTGTTGACGTTGAAAGACTGAAAGATATCGGCGATTATCTACAACGGGCCACATGTCTCACTTGCAGGTATTTTAGATTCCTTATCTCAGGTGAAATACTGCCGGTCAATTGATTGACGGACAACTGCAGGTACTCTAATTTAACGGATCGATACACTGACGGAGGTATCTGACCGGTGAAGCTGCCGTGATGAGATGCAATGAACACTGTATGCTTCTCACTTGTTTGAGAATAGGTAGAGCCGATTTAGAAGCGGCATTTGATCCCACACATCCTGAGGTCCGGTGAGAACGAGTGGATGTCATCATGCTTGACACGAAAGACGTGGTGGACTGATGATGAACAGAGTCGTATTCACCGGTATCTCTCCGTTGAAATTATTAACGGAGAGGGTGCACTCCTCCAATTTCTTCATCTGGCTGATGGATGCAGGGATCGGACCGGTCAGAAGATTGGCATCGATGCTGATCCTGGACAGATTCGTCAAAGAGGTGGCCCACTCTGGGAAGCCACCGTCAAACGAGTTGGAGAAAGTGTAATACCATTGTAGGCCTGTGACAATGATGAGGAGACGATCACACGCTGGCACGTGATGGACGTCCGTGAATTCGAAACGGAGATTCACCCTCGATGTGTCTCAAGTCTGGTAGAGGGCCATAGAAACCGTTGCTCCCAACGTTAAAGATGGCCAACTGTTCGAGATGTGAGCGTGGTGGAGGACACACGACTCACGTTGGGAAGCATGATTTCGGAACCAACCATATCGGTGAAGTTACCTTGAAATGCACAGCCGTCAATGTCGAAGTAGAGCAGGTCGATCATGTCATCTGTGGTGCATCAGCAGATCGAAATAGCTTTGCAGAACAGAATCTCACTCAATCTAGTAAGGTTGATGTAATCGAAGCCATTGCCCCACAGACCGAAAGCTCGCATCTTGGTCAATTTCATCCAAGAGTTCTAATCATCTTTGTTATACGTCTAATCGTCTCGCGATGGTTCACCGGCACTGGTCCATACAGAGCACCACCAAGGGAATTGACGCCGATATCGAACCAAGTGAGGTTGACCAAGTTTCCGAGATCATCTGGTAGCGTGCCAGAGAATTGGTGATCTTCAAGGTCAATGTAATTGAGTCGTGTTGAGGTGATCCATTCAGGAAACAGGCCAGTGATGAAGTTTTGGTGATCGTATCCAGCTCCACTGAGGTCGAGATGAACCAGATCTGAAAGAGGTTGAGTTTGTAATGATTGACGATTCGGATGCGACTCACGAGAGAGTCCAGAGAGATCAGGAAGGGGACCAACCAAATTGTTGTCTGTTAATCTCAGAACATGATCCGTCGAAATGAAATCCCTCACAAGACAAGACTATTCCACTCACGTGACCATCGGCGTCGCAGTCGATCCCGTAATAGCTATCGGAAGATCAGCTCAAACGTACGTACCTTCTATGTGGAATGCTCTCACCTGCAGTAGCTAATGGTTGCATTCTTCCAGTTTGTGTTATTCACCCAGTGATCACCTGTCTTCGTCTCATCTTCTCCCTCCCTCTAAGGCTCACCATCCAAAGAGTCGTACAGAGACCTGATGATGACAGACTCCGCTTCGAACTGCGCAGAAGTGATCGAACACAGCGCGAGTACACAGATGGAACAGATGAAGACGATCTCTGCGACCTTCATGTTGTGTTTGGTGTCTCGTGAATTGAAGGTGAAAGATATAAAGAAACGTCCCGGTGGTCAGTTTCACGCGTCATTGACTTCTGAGTGTCTTTAAAAGTGTGGCACTGGAAGAGGAACACCTTCGAGTTTCGCCGCCTGAAACGAATGTTGTGAAAAGTCCATCGCTTCTTCGGGTGCAGTTGGCCCGGTGAAGTCAGATGTGCCGTGTTGTCACGTGAGTTGATCCAACTCATGAAGCGTGAAACGAACATGTTTACAGCGAACGAAATTCTTGTAGTCCTGTATGGTGTCGGATCGTTCAGGTTTCAATAGAGGGCAGCCAGGCTTTATCTTCTTCTCCCTCTGCAGTTAGGCGTCACAGACCACTTCTGATAAGGACCTGAGTGTTGGAACTGTATCGCAGGACTGCAAAATCCACAATCATCTTCAATATCGTGAGATCGATCATTTGAGTTGGATAGTTCGAGAGAGGGAGAAACGCACAGCACTCCTTCCCGTGTATCTTTTATCTCTCGTACAAAATTCAAAGGCTGACGACACCGTACAGATCGGAACTCCGGTTCTGCTGCCACGGCATCTTCCAGGGTCGTAAGCGTGTGGTCTCGCATGATGTCTTGACTCCCAACACGCTGTTGACGAACACCTCTTCGCTGACTCAATTTGTGGTAGCGGTGAGAGGACAAGGACAGATGATGGTCAAGTTGGGTACGTGAGTCGTGATGGTCACGTGATGTCTTACACCAAGGCGACCATCTCTGCCATGATGATGATGTTCCTCCTCTTCTGAGAGGTCGAGAAATAAAGTTTCACCGTCAGAGAGAACGTGTGGCGATATTGTTGTTGGATACTCCGGACGAGACACGATACGTTCTTGATTTTTAAGATGGCTTCTGATGATGTCATCAGTGAAGGAATTGAGCAACAGGTCGTGGCGCCTCGTCAATCGTCGTGAGAATCGAAAATGAGAGTGATATACAAGCATTCTTCCAGTTTGTGTTATTCACCCAGTGATCACCTGTCTTCGTCTCATCTTCTCCCTCCCTCTAAGGCTCACCATCCAAAGAGTCGTACAGAGACCTGATGATGACAGACTCCGCTTCGACCTGCGCGGAAGTGATCGAACACACCGCGAATACACAGATGGAATAGATGATGATGATCTCTGCGACCTTCATGGTGTTGGGTGTCTCGTGTATACGAGTCCTTCTTCGGATATTGAAGGTGGAAGATATAGAGAAACGTCACGATGGTCAGTTTCACGATGGCAGCAGAACCGGAGACGTTCACGGCCCAATTCATTGGATTTCGTTCGCTGTAAACATGTTCGTTTCACGCTTCATGAGTTGGATCAACGCAAGTGACAACACGGCACATCTCACTTCACCGTGCCAACTGCACCCGAAGAACCGATGACCTTTTCACAATATCTTTCTTTTCAGGCGGCCAGCAGTATGGGTATCTTCAGGGTCTCAACGCACTTATACCTGTTTTTTAGTACTAACCCCCAGAACAGTTCCTGGCACCCAAGACCCGTGGTTAACATGCATGTAAATCAGTTTGCGACCAATTCGACACAAACAGATTTTGAATTATGGGTCCCAAATAACATGCGACACTATACAGAAGCATGGTAGGCTGCATCAACTTTGTGAGCAGTTGGGTCATCATGTCTGGCGCTGATATGTGCGGTAAAAAATCCTCAGGAAGATGAACCCTCGACATGACTTCATTACTGATGTCCATTGGTCACGTGCTGTCCTACTCATGATCGATCAACTGTTGGACTTGACGCGGGATATGATGATAACTTTGGCAACGAGCCCACCACTTCGAGCTGTTCAAGCTCATCGAGCTCATCCTCTTCCACCTCTACATCTACCAACGGAAACACCATCACTGCAACAGCTTCAGGTACCTCTCCCGTCAATACACCTGTTACGACCGCAGCAGCCCCCGTCAGTGACGCTTCGGTCATCAAGGCGACCATCTCTGCCATGATGATGTTCCTCCTCTTCTGAGAGGGCGAAAATAAAGTCTCACCGTCATAGAGAGAATGTGCGATGATATTGTTGTTGTTCTTGTTGTTGTATACTCCGGACGACACACGATACGTTCTTGATTTTGAAGATGGGGAAGGAATCAATCATCTGATCTTTTTCAGAGGGGTACCTCTAGTCTACCACTCTAGTTGACCAGTTGCTGGATGACCTTATACAAACGTCAATGACCAAACGTGATTGCTCGACATTGGGATCTCAAGCACGTGATGAGATTGCAGCGACGATTCGTGAAGGACGAAGGTGAAAATAATAGGATCCAATAGTTCGTGTCTAACAATATGGTAGAGATTACATCTCAAGCCAAAGAAAATGAGCATTAACTGGTCCCAACACGCGTGTTCCTCACAGTCCGACGCCTGTCATGCTGTTGGTATTCAGAATACCAGTTGGAGGCGATTTCTGTAGTGTTCTGTCTTTCTTTCAACTCATCACCAGACGATACCACAGCGACCCTCTTTTTCCTCTTTGAGAGACGTAGAGGTGAGCTCACAGTGTGTATCAATGAGCGTATCTCTAGAGACGTTCTATCGGATCAGACAGGGTGAGTAAAGAGTACCCCTTTTCTTCAGAAAGATGTGCTCACCTTACGCAGTTTTTTATGCTTGACCTCCATCGAAATATCAAAACACGCCCTAATTAGGTACGGCAGGGAGCGGTAGGGAGGTTTATGCACTCATCCCTTCACCTTTCCGCTTCTCTTCCCACTTTTTATCGCACCTTTGCATCTCATTCGGTGAACGTTTGTCGCCCCATTTGGCGCGCTTTTCGTTCATTCTCTTTCGGTAGCAGCAAGATGAGACGCGCTCTCTCTCTCTTTCTCCTCTGTGTCGCTCTCTCTCAGGCCACTGTGAGTCTCCCTCTTGGTCACCTTCTTCATCATCGTCTCATGTTCTTCAGGACTATGAGACGTCAACGACGACCATTCCGACCACCGGCTACTTCTCTCCCATCTATAAGGCAGACTCTCCCGCCCTCTTTGAATACAGATACGAGAGTAGTTTGGAATCCCTGGCCTCTCTCCCTATCTGCGACGGAGAATACGGATATGGGACAACATGCAGCACCTTTCAAGTAGTCCTGTACTCTTCTGTCAACCAGTCATTGGTCACTTCCGAGCTCACCAACATCACAGTGATTCAGACAGGTGAACACATCCGGCATGACCTCTTCACCTCGATCATCCGAGGTCTTCTTCGACTGACCCACACGAACAGACATCGTCCAGATCACTCTCGGACAGAACTACACCAACGTCAACAGGACTTACTACACCTTCTCGGCGGACGTTCCCTACCTCTATACCCTCGCTATACCTGGTTTAATCTTCTTCAACCCATCAATGGGCTTTGGCGGTAGCTCGTACGTCAACCCCAACGTCACACTGACCACCAGTGGCTCAGGTAAGCTATCCAGCCCGAAGAGTTGACTGACATCTTGAACAGCCTATCCACTGTTCACCACCACGTATCCTCGGACCTTTGTAATCGATGTGAAATCTAATGGTGGTTTTTTCTCCCCAGCTTCTTTCGTGTACCAGAACGTCACGTACAACAGCTCACCCAACATCTGCTCTCTACAACGTGCCGTCTTGCTGTTAGATGGTGCCCAAACGGGTAGTCTCTTCAGTGTGAGAGACGAAGATCGAGATCCCCATTGTGCTGACCGAGACGTCAGGTTGTGAACACCAGAGGATGCAGTAACCTCTATTTCGGTAGAACTGGAGCTCTATCTGCCACGGTCATCTCTCTGCAGACACCTCCCACTCTGAGCGCATCTACAACGGGTAACTACTCTGCCACCTGTCAGACGTACGGCAACTCTTCTGACAACTATGCTCTCGTCAAGCTGGTCAACAACGAAGTCACATCCAAGGGTGGCTTCATCAACGGACAACGGGTCTCCTCTCAACTCGCAAGTTTCGATGCCGCTTACAACTGCGGCAACAACACGAGCATCGCTCTGTCCATCCAAGTCAACGGGCCCTGTGAGATATACACATCCATTCATCGTGCTCACCCCAGTGCAGATCAGCCGGTCAGCTTGAACTCGACTCTGCCCGTGGACGACAGCCTTCCGTTCGGCTTCTACCAAGTCAACTTGGCCGCTGGTACAATCGCAGACTACCAAAGAAGCAGTCCAGCAGATGTGTTAGGATTACCAGGATGGTGAGAGACGTCGTTGTTGACACGTTTATTGATCGTGTTAGTTATCCGGCAACATCTTTCAACTACTTGGGGCGCATCAGGGGCTCATCTCTGGACGGTACGTCATCGTGTCATCTACATCGACTGATGTGACGTCAGTGTGTAACACGGTCACCGGTAACTCTACCTTCAACGTACCCGCCATCAACAGCGCCTTTGTCGTCCAGCCACCTGAGGGATACTGCATCAGAAGTGATGGCATTCCCAGCAACTCGTCCAACTATCTCTATCTGTATTCGAGCACTTTCTCTACTCTGTTTTACGAAGACGAGAACACGACCCTGTTCACTCTCACTTGCTCCAGTGACATCTTTTACGTGCAGTTGGGAGACTTGCAGCCGATGACAGTCAAGTTCACGCTCGGTGAGTGATGTCATCTACACTCCATTCACTGACAGAACGATAGTTCCCATCAACGGACAAGGAGTGTACGGACAGAACTACAACGTCAACGGTTTCCTTGTCCTTCAGTATCCTCCCCTCACGGCTTCCGTCGGCATCTTTTCAGTCAATGTCACTGGTTCAACCGTCAGCTTGCAGAGCCTCTCAGCTAACAATTTGGATAAGAGGAACGTGGTTGGTGTTCCCTCCTATTCACCCAACGTGATGCTGATGAACACTTCTACAATTTCTTCATTCATCGTTGCCGTGAGTGGACAGGGACAAGTGTCCACCAACATTGGTACACGTGAGTGAAGATGTGACGTGACGTCACGCTGACGAGACGTTAGCCGCTGGAGTCAACGTTGGATACGATGTCAACTACAGCATCAACCCTACCACCTCTTCTAGCACATCCTCTTCCACCTTTGGTTCTGGCTCGAGCAATGGAAGCGCTGGTACAGACTCTTCCGTGACTGCCTCTGTCTCTACTACGACGTCGGGTGTCACGGGAACCTCGGTAGAAGTCAAACCGGTTGGTGATGCTTCTGTTCTCAAGGCCACTCTCATCTCTGCTGTCATGATTCTCCTTGCTCTCTTCTGATGAATAAATGGACGATAGAATGATATCTGGATATTGTGTGTCCAGTGTTCCACATCTTTCTCTCGGGACATCAAACAATGTGTCACTGGTATGCGACCATCTCGAAATTCAGAAAGAAGTGCTCGTCAATAGAAGACGGTGAACCTCTTAAGGTCTGGTACAGGATAGAACGGAGTCAGAAGGTGGTCCTACCCTTCAGATTTGATGCTCGCTCCAAGTCATAGATGTTTCGAAACATTAGATGATGTGGATAGACCTATCTTTTATTTCTTGTACGAAATTCAAAGGCTGACGACACCGTACTGATCGGAACCCTGTGGTTCAGAGATGACCGACTGTTTCGATCTCATCGCATCGCGGAGCTCCCTCGTGATCTGCTGAAAATTGGGTCTGTTTGCTTTGGCACGATGTATGCTGTCCCGCATCAGCCACACCGATCATCACGATCATCTCACCATCGGATGATGAGTGGATATAGAGCATCATCCTTCAGGTGCTCCACATCGAGCCCGACTGCACTGCAACGTATCAACTTGATTCTCTGACGCTTCATCAGTTGAAACGCGATCGACAGCGTCGTCCACCTCTCTCTGACTCTTTGTATCGAAAGGGTCTTCACCGTGACGTGAGAGACGATAGAGGAGAACGCCGAAACTATATACATCTGACTCCATCCTCTGTACGCCATCGCTCTCTATGACTTCTGGTGCCTGTGGACAGTCAACGTCTAGATGGATGAAGATCTTCACTGTGTGTAAGCCGACGTGGTCCAATTGAGTCTTGTGACCGTGGAAGGTAGAGCGAGAGAAACCAGTCAGCTTAACGACGGTATCGTTCTCTTGTCTCTCGTATAGAACCTGTGAGGGGGGTGAGTGAGACTAATCTGGAAGGGCTTCACGTGATCGAGAGTGAGACGAGTGTGAACGATGTAGTTCTCGGACAGATAAGACATTGCCCTGGCGATCTGCAATGATCTTATATCATCTTCAGTACACTGGACATGCAAGATAAAGATGAAAATAGTGATGTCGAGAAGATGGTGAATGGTCATGAGAACGATGAGGTCGATGAGATGGTGTGCTCACACGTCTTCGATTTTGATGTCGACAGGATATCTACTCAAGCTCCCTCCAACCCATTCCATCACGTAATACGCTTCTACTATCACGTCAGTAGACTGTGATGACATCGTGACATGCCATCACCTTCACTCGTCAGGTCTTGACCCAGGTACTGTACGATGTTTGGGTGATGCATCTCCTGCATCCATTCACTCTCTCCTCTCCTCTCTCTCTCACCTTCATGACTGTGGCTTCTCTGATCAGATCACTTCTCGTCTTCGCATCGATGCACTTCTTGATGGCCACTTGTGTCGTATCACTGTAATTTGCCCTCCATATCTCTCTCTTGTCGTTGTGGTGGACTAGACATGTGAAGGTGATGTTGCGAGATATTTCGCTCTTTCTCTCCGTGAGAACCTGCACCGAACGATACCTCTGTCATCAACGTGTGAGATCATCATCTTACGTCTATCGTGATATAAAAGAGCGAAATCCTTGTGTCACCTTTCTGCGTACGATGATGAAGACTGAAATAGCCACTATCGCCAGAAATATTCCTCCCACGACACATCCAACGATGGCACCTGTCATTGTCTTCTTCGTCTCCACGGGTGATGGGACTTGCTGCTGTGGAGAAGGTGGGACAGAACCGAGAGAGAAGTTTGTGAGATGATTGCACTGACACGTCACTCGATCGGCGACGTATAATGTCTGACAGCCTTCTCTCTTCCACTCTCTCTCTACCTCTGCCCAGTACAGACAGATGAAATCTGTGACGCACGTCAATCTACATCGTTGTAGATGGATTTATACTGACTCGGTAGATCGGATCGTCCCATGGTGATGTTGATGGGATGTGAGAGATCAGAGACGGTTAATTCGTCCGCCCCGTTGTAGAGAGTCAGACCTATGACACCACCGTTTCTATTTCCATCAATATCACCTCGTATGCACGTCGAACTCACATGGTGTATGCATCTGAGGTCGGGAAAGGATTACTATCTATGTAAGACATCACCATGGTAACGTCTGTACAATCTTTAACTCTACTCTGAATCAAATCATTACCTCCCGATAGGATGTTTGTAGGTACAGAAGCCGACCTTTCATCGTTGATCTGTACAGATACGCTGGTAGCGTTGTAGATCGATGAAGGAGCGATAGTGAGTGCCACGAGAGTGACATTGTTCGAGTGTATGGTGAAGGAAGAGGTGTTGCCCCTCAACACAGCACTGGTTATGACCGATAGAAGAGAAGGCAACTGGTCATGGTTCAGAGTCGACATAATCACGAGAGAGAGGAGACTCACGCTATATCCCGCAGAATTTGCATATAGAGAGACGATGTTCTGCATTTCGTATGAGGAGATGAAGAATGAAGAAGGGAAATCACCTCAGCTCTTGAAAGATCGATGGTCTCGTTGTAGAGAGACTGGATGAGTTCCACCACGGTGGAGAAAGAGAGAGGTGAAGAGGCAGCGGTGGACGATTGCGAGTCAGATGTAGTCGAGATGGTGGAAGAGGTAACATCACTCGTTGTAGATGGTGAAAGAGTCGCGTCGTGTGCAGACGAACTGGAAGATGAATCGGTGGAAAGACTGGTTGGGCTCGTTGTAGATGGAGTGAATGTGGGATTGTTCGGGATGGCAGAGGTGAGCAACTCGTCTGTGGAAGACGTGGTCTGACTCGTTGTAGATGAAGTAGAGGTGATACTTGCGGTATCACTACTCTCAGATGAAGCGGTGAAAGTGTTGAAGGTGCTCGATGTGGTGGGGGCTAAACTGTCTTGTACAGTGGTACTCATACTCGTTGTAGATGAAGCAGAGGTGGTGCTGTCGGTGGAAAGGATGATAGGTGAGACAGATGAGGTGGTTGTGGTCGTGGTTTGGCTGATTGTAGATGAAGTATCAGTTGAGCTCAGTGGAGAGATGTCGATGGGTGAGCTGTTAATGGTGGAAGTGTTCATTGTTTGGCTAGTTGTAGATGAAGTCAGGACACACGTGTAGGTGCAGTTGAGAAATTGAGATGCATATTGACAAGGGATGGGATTATTCCGTATAGAACACCCCGCACTACTGTTGAAGGGAGGAGGTATAGATGTGCTGCTGATGGATGTCATCAAGTTATCGTCTACGTTGAAAGTGATCGTCATTTTGAACAAAGACGAGCCTGACGAAGGGTCAGCAGAAGATATGAGAGCAAGAGTGAGACGATGATGTCGATCGCGGACGATGATTACGCTCACCGAATGATGGGGGGAGGGTGCCATTGATCTGATTGGATGAAAAGTCTACGTAACCCATGTAATACGAGGGAAAACAAAATCTGGTCATATCACTGGGAAGGTCAGGGAGTGACCCGCTGTTCCTCGTCAGATTCTAAATTCGATCCACCATGATGCACCTGAAGTGATTGGAACTCAAATTCAGCCGCCAGACACAGTGGAGTTGAAGTAGGAAAGAGAGGTCACCCGTGAGATGATTCGAGCCTAAATTCAGGATGGAGATCAGGTAGTTGTTCTTCAATGGAGGTAGATCGCCAGATAGTTGATTCTCTGAGAGGTCCAAATTGATGAGACTCGTGATGTTCCAGATGTTGCTGGGTATGCCCCCACTGAGTCCACAATTCTTTAAAGTGAGAGTCTGTATGTTGACGACCTGTGCGATGATGGGATCGATGAACCTTGTGGAAACAGAAGAGTTGAGATTTGAGGGAGAGACGACGACCATCGTATTGATGCTTGCAATGCACGTGACGCCAACAAAATCAGCGCTGTTGCACATCTGTGAAAGGTTAGAGATACCTATAGAACACGAGAGCTCACGTCTGGACCACTCCATAGATTCGATTTTCCTCCAAGAGACAGCCAAAACTGTCTCATCTCTCTCGTGTAGTTGGCAGCATCTGCAACGGAGACCAATAAGACAACATACATCACAACTGATCGAGGGAACATCTTGGGCTGCTGTATTTAGTAGAAGCACCTGGCTGTTTCTTTTGTCAGTGGCTGGGTTGCCGTTCATAAGCTTAAGTCCTTTGTGTCACCACCTACGAAATGAATGCCAAAGCGTTACCCAGGTGATTATCTCCTTCTCATCTATAACTTTCGTGTCACTGCCGTCGCACGCGGGAGTTCAACACATAACGCGAACTTCTTTCACGAATAAAAGAGAATAAATCGAAAAATTTTAGAGGATCTATTGAGCATCCTCGAGTGCCCCAGAGAACACTCCCCTCCAAAGACTTTGTCCGGCTTGCTGTGCCTCGACGCTCGACTCGTGCCTTCTGCCATCTTCTAAAGAAGAGAGGCAAGAGACGGAGGAGCACTGTCGCGAATCACGCGAGCCGTCATCGTCCATGGGGGGAGGTCTAAAGGTGCACTCAGACGGCAGAAGGGCTCTGCAGGGGGGGCGTGCGTCCCTCGGTCTCTCTCTCTTTGATGAGCTGGATGGCCTTGTTCATCATCCTCTTCATCTCGCCAAACTTGGGGATGAGCTTGTTCTTTCTCTGGAAGAGGTCGCCGTCCTTCTTCTTGGCGGCGGAGGCTTCCTCTTCGAGCTGGAGGTGGAGGGCGGTGACTCTCTCCAGCATGTGGGTGGCCTTATCGAGCTGGTTCTGACGAGTGATGTCGTTGGCGACGTCGTGAAAGTGCTTGTAGCAGAATCCAAACTCCTTGAGAACAACCTGTGGATGGTGAGATTGGAACATGATGATATGATGGATCTACCTCTTTGCATCCCTTGTTGTCTCCGGTCTCCTTAGCGTATCGGCTCTTGCACTTCTCGTAGAGTGAGTTGGGATCCAACCTGGATGAATCATCAGACGGTGCGACTCGAAAATGAGGGACTCACTCGATGTGCTCGGCGCAGTATTGGGGTCGGGGGCCGATGTACTCCATAAGAGCTGCATTACGGCACTGGGTTCCCTTCTTGCGATTTTTTCCTTCGCATTGAACGGAACCTTTGCCCTCGATAACCTGAGACGTCCATCAGAAAATGATCCATCGGCACATTTTCTTCTCACCTTGGGTCTAACGGGGCGGGGGCGGTTGCTGCTGAACATGACATCGTCGAAGAACTTCCTCTTCTTGGAAGAGAGGAGAACCTCCTGGAGGTAAGACAGGTAGGTGTCGGCGTGTTCTTGGGGCATGACGGGCGTCATATTGTAGCAGTTGCCTTCGGCATCGAATGTGTAGCCCAAAGCGGGGTTGTGGAACTCCATGGCTGCGGGCACCCATCCGTGAGGGTACTGATGGCCGTGGTGGTGAGCATGGTGATCTGGCTCACAGAATGGCTCGTAATATGTGGGGGCGTAGGTGGGAGAAGAGTTTTCGGACTCTGAAGATGAAGAGGAGTGGTTGTGTTGATTGTTATGCTGAAGTAGAAAGGCGATCTCGTCCTCGAAGGGCATGTCCAGGGCAGCATAAGCCTCGTGAACGTTGGTGGGGGGCATGTAAGTGGGGACAGAGGGGTTGAGGGGGGCATTGAGCTCCTCCATAGCGTACCATTGGCGAGGTGGGTGAATCTGAGTCATTGTTCGTGTGTTCGTGGTAGATGACGTTGCGATGGTAGATTTGGAGGTAAAAAAGTATCCTCTAGATGATAAAAGAAGCACTGAAGTTGAAAAGACTGAAGACGGCTGGAAATGTGATGGTGCGAGTGTTCGATGAAGCACAGGCAGACCACGTCCGGAAGTCTAGAGAATGTCCAAGTATCAGGTTGCAGATCTCAAGATAGAGGGGTGCAGTTGTCCAATCAGACGGCTGCGAGTGGGAAGGTCGTACGAGCGACTTGAAGTAGAGGGCAGAGAGCCTCGAAAGACTACTTTACAGTGGGTAAAGAGGATGAACCGGTGAGGGTCGCTCGGGTTGGCTGGGTGAAAAACAACTTTCGAGCCAGCCAAACGCTTTGACAACCGCCTGACAATCAGGCGATTTTTTCCGCTCCTTTATACCCTTCGCCATGGCAACTTCCAACGTCTTTTCTCTTTCTATAAATAAGTCAGAACACAGGAAGGAGACACAGGGCCTGTCTATACGACGAGAGTGTTTCTTCGTTGGCGAACTCAAGCGATTTGGGTTTACTCTCTCGAGTTTGTTCGCAGTCTTCTCTACACCCTCTATAACGTTCGACGTGACTTGTCACAAGTCATCTCCGCGGAAACCATTCTTTCTCATAGGGCCGAACATCTGATGATATCACGATGGAGAGTGTCTTCTGATTGAAGAGTGGTCTCAAAGCGGTGAAGAGAGGAACACACGAACACTGGCGCATGCGATGAGCGCACCTGATGAGAGATAGAAGGTTCATTCTTCGTTTATTCTGGAATGGCGGCTGCCTTGTTGAACGCCTTGATGGCCTTTCGTCTGAAGCCCCCACGTCAGAATTGGAATCTCCTCGTTCTACACACCTTACGGGTGGGTCAACGAACAGCATCACATGCGTTGTCCTCTTCTGAGGAACGTAGAGGGCCAGCTCTCTCTCTCCCTCTTCGGCTTCCTTGTCTGGGAAAAGAAGGTCAGTTACGATCGTGATGGTGGGTGACCCGCGGGCTTTCGCATCGAAATGAGTAGATGTGTCACCTGTTTCTTTCTCGCTGATGATGACGTGACTACCTTCTCTGCTGTACGGAAAGATGGCGACAAAGTAGAAATGGTTGAGATCGCCTTCGAGATGGCCGATGCAGATACAATCGCTGAGGAAAAAGATGACGGCCTCTCTGGGATCGGAGGTGATCTGTTTCTGTTCGTACCAGAGGATAGTCTGATGCTTGCATCTCGCCTCCAATAGTACGGAGCGACCTGGGTGAGAGATGAGAAGATGGATGGTGTATGATGGGGTGCAAATGGGGCGGGTGATGATGATGTCAATCACCCGGCTTGATGATGGATACTGGTCGATCGCACTGTTTCGGCATCTCTGATGCGACCCTCTCGATGCATCTGTTGTAATGTAAATATTCCATCATCTCACAACGGCGTCTCGTACCCCTTGTGGACCACTAACGGACAGACTACAGAGGGTGAGCTCTCATCACGCTCGCGATGAACATCATCTCACCGTCACATTGATAAGCGGTGGGTTTCACGCCCCAAATGAAAGATTTACAGACACCACACCACGTCGGTGCTCCCAAGTGTGTCTTCACGAGGAAGTGGTCGGCTTTCTGGTTGTATAGACCTTCTGGCCCCTTCTTGGCTCTGTCTTGAATGGCGGTCAATGCTTTGAGGTTCTCGTCGTTCCTCTTCGTCTCGTTCACCTGAGGGTGTCAGTGATGTCGAGAGACGGTGATGCATGCATCGTGATGCCCACCTCCATCGCGATGTTCTCTGCCTGACGTAGAGCTTCTGATGTCGCCTCTCTCTCTGGATGTCCCTCTGGTGTAGCTTTGAGTAGTTCCTGCAGGTCTTTCAGTGATGAAATAAAAGGAAATAAAATGGTTCACTTTGAAGAGGAGAGAGTATTGGACTGTCCGTTGGACGGGACGGATGACAATAGAGGAGACCCAGTTCTTCCACGGTTGTCCCTTTCCATGCTCATCTTTGTTGTGCTGCACATCTGTTCAGCATGCTGACATCGGCAATGATGAAGATGTGGATGATGTGATGTCGATGAGAGGTGATGAGATGTTGAGAGACTGCACCTCCATCAACTTGGCAAACGTCTTGTTGGTTCGATAGAGGGAATCCATGATGGAGAGAGTCAGATCAGAATTGTTGATCCATTCGGTGTACGGCTTCAGAATGGACTGTCGCTCGTGAATATAAGCCGATAAGGCGTTATGTGCTCCTGCGACCGTGTTAAAGATCCGACAGTGGACAACTCTTCCATCTAGGGAGGAGAGGTAACTCTCACCTGGGTTATGAGCACACTCTTCGTATACAAAGAGGATGCGAGATTGAAGATCGATCAGAAATGGAAGGGCCATCATACCGATGTCTCTCAAGAAGGTCACTCTGTCCCTCTCAACCCGAGCTGCGTCCTCCCATCCCAAATTGCCCTACATCGGTTCAACGGAGAAGGCATCTTGACCCAAAAAGGATGAGGTAGAGGTAATCCACGAATCACGATCGATCTTGACACCATTATTCACCTTGATCAAGTTTTCCATGTTTCGAGCGAAATCTAAGGCCGATTGCTTTTTGGTGACGGAGTTCTGGGCCTCTTCAGAGGCACTACTTCCCTCTGGATGACTATAATACAATTGTGAACTGTGTGACGTCTTGAGTTCATTGTGACAGACCATCGTCTACTACTCACATTGCTCCCTCCGTGAGCTCTGATTCTCCTGGAACTCTAGACTTGATATTTCTTAAAGGTTCCAAAACAGACTGAACCATCTTAGAACACTCTATACGAGCATATCTTCACCTCGTTCAGAACGCGAAGTTGTTGAATGAACGTCTTATCCGTCTCAATCAGCTCTTGAATGATTCGGTTTCGTTTCTCATTGGCAGCTGAGATCTGCTCCTGAGTGAGCCCCATTTCTTCCGATCTGTTTTGTGTGTGTTGATTTCAATCACGTGACTAATCTTGCATCTCCCGTTTCTTCAAATAAAACCCCTCCCTTTCACAAGGAGGACAGTTCATCGCATCTATGAATCATACATCCATCCATAATTGATAACCTGGACGATGAATGCGTGCACATCCAAAAGGGCAAAAGCTTGTAGGTGATGATCCAATAGCACGGAGGTTATCAGCTCAAATGCATCACAGAGAAGATTCGATTTTTCCAGAAGACATTCATTTTCATTTCATTCAATGCAACAGCGGCTGAGAATCTGCTTCGTAGACCAATCCCATCTGTCTTCTCAACTCATCCAAGATCTTCATGATGTCCAACGACTCTTCCAGAGTCTCTTGGTCACTCTCTATCTTCCCGCTCTGAATCAACTTGTGAACGTACCTATAGACACCGTGAGAACCTCATCATCATCGTCTCATGCGATGTGTAGAGGACTTTTCACCTCGCCTCGTGTACCATTCCAACACCGTTGGGGAAGTAGAAGGAGGTACCAGGAATTACGGGGGGTAGAGGGTAATCGTATCTCTGTGTGGTGTTCGTTCCGTCTTCAGTGATGACGTGGGCGGTGAAGCCGGTCGAACAATTGAAAGGTGCGTCGACCTGGTTTCGATCAGGTGATGGCGATCGCGATGGATGAAGATGGTGATCTCGGTGATGTGATGACGGTGAGTGATGGATGATGTTGTGATGATCGTGATGGAGATGCAAAGTGCGACGAAAGAAGCTGCATCGATGATGATGGATCGATGATGATGGTGATGCCGACCTTGATGTAACCACGTGTTCCAGAGATGATGGCGTGATTCTCAGATGGGCTGACCATAGACAACGTGTGGATCGATTTCTCTCCCTGATCGTACTCTACCTTCACGTCATTGAAAATAAAATAGAATAAAACCATTCACCCAAGACAATGTGATCGAATACATCTGCACCCAACGAGTTCATCTGGCTCTGTACGTTTGTCTTGACGGGTACTCTACCTGAATAAAATCGATTAAAATCATTTTTGAACATTTTTGTACGTGATGGGCATCATGTGATCTCACCTTCGAAGACCATCTGAGAGAAGGCGATGGTGTAGATGCCGATGTCTAATAGAGCACCTCCTCCTAATTTGGGATCGTTGACGCGGTGAGTTGCATCATCGATGGGAGGTAGACAGAAGTTAACCTGTTACACGTTAGAAGATGACGACACGAACGGTGAATGAGACGAGATGATTGGAATGAGCGATCTCGATGGTGAATGAGAGAGGTGGGAGACACCTGAAAGAGTTTGACATCGCCGATGATGCCTTCTTTGATAAGTTCTCTCAATCTCATCGAATAAGGAAAGTATCGAGTCCACATGGCCTCCATGAAAAATAGTTTCCTCTCTCTGGCAACCGAAATAAGGTGTTCCAGTTGTTTGGCTGTCTCACGATCAGAAGTAATCGATAGAGATATGGACGACCATTCATCGTGAGGGGTTTCTCGCAGAGGATCCCCTTTCCATTTTGGAGACACATCAGAGCGGTGTTGTAATGCCAGGGATGGAGGACAGAGATGTAGATGACGTCGACCTGTTACGAGATTAATGGATCGAGGGGATGCAATGTTTGAATGGGAGGATGGATCGTCCACCTCTGGATCTTTAGTCAATTCTTCATAAGAGCCGTAAGCTCTCGGGATGTCGAACTTAGACGCAAAGTCCTTGGCAGAGTCCAATGCACGAGCGGCAACTGCCACTGCTTTGACATCACCTGAGTAGATGAGTCGTCAGACTGAAGATACGGACATCACCTGCAAGGTACGACAGGGCCGTGCAGAAATCGGCTGCGAACGATGTTAATGATCCAGATAGAGTGGATGAACGACACTCACTCGCGATCTTTCCACTGCCTAAAATGCCGAAACGTGTGATGTTCGAACTCATCTTCCAGATGTTGTGCGTTCGATGGAAATGAAATTTGTGTCGTAAATGGCCTGACGCATTGTAGAGGAGGTTGTCTGACAAACACTCACCATTGAGTTGCAAACTTCGACCTGATGAGGGTTCACAGAGGCTGAATCTGTTGTCCACCAGCACTTCTAAAGTGATTGATGGGTGATGAATTTAAAAAGGTTCTACAACGTGCAAATTTCAGTCAATCTGCGAGAAGATTGACTGAAATTTGCGAGAACCAGCAGCTTGGATCCCAAATTCTTCAAAGACACTACACGACACGATGATGACGACGTTAAACACATTATTATCAGATCCAGCGATACCGTCCCCTGATATCAAAAAGGTCGTGACAATTTTCGCTTGTATGTTGATTGATACAGGATCTATCGACGGTGTCAGCTGTAGCTGCGTCAGGAGATGCGTTTTGGTTGGCAGTATCCGTTGACCAATCGCCCCTGAGCCCTAAAGAGCTTCAAGATCTCCCACACGATGATACGTCTACGTATGAAGACAGCATGCCTCCCACCATGCTCAGACCTTCACGTGTTCAGAAGGTGTCTATCATGACTCTGAACCGTTCTCTCACCACGACAGATCGACGTGTCTAGAGTTCTGGTCTTATACAACCCCCACTCAGGAGCTCAAAAAGGAGAGGCTCTGGCCGAGCAGGCCAGACAGTTCTTTGACATTCACATGATGGAGGTAGAGTATCAGTCTTACTCTCCCTCTCAACATGCTTCACAGGCCACGTTCATCGCACTTGAACACAAAGGACACGGTGAAGAGATCTGCTCTACGGTAGACGTAACACAGTACGATGTAATCTGTTGTCTGGGTGGTGACGGAACGTTTCACGAGTGCGTCAACGGCTACATGAACCGTTCAGACGATGCCAGGTATCGTCCGTGTCAAATGAGTTACACATCTGATGTCCATTAGATTCAAAGTGCCTCTCGCCGTATTACCTGGAGGTACCGGCAATTCCTTCTCTTTAGAACTATCCAACAGCACAGACATGGACCTCGCCCTGCGTCACATCATGCGAGGTCTGATCGCTCCCATCGATATCTCCGAGGTGACATCCATTCTCCCCTCAAAAACGTTTCCCGCCGAAATATTCCGCCAAAACGAAATTTCAGGTAGCATTCCCCACCGATGGTACTAAGACGTACTGCTTCAACTCGTTACACTGGGGCTTGGCTTCCAAAGTCAACGTGACAGCAGAGAAGTTGAGATGGATGGGAAAAGCAGTGCGATACACGACTGCCGCGCTGGTCGAGTTGTTCAACGGAGACAAGACATTAGCTCGAGTGGTCTATACAGACGCAGGTGATCGTCATCATGAAGATCTCATCATCACAATGATCTCACCATCACGATGACTCAACCTCATCGTCGCTCGTGATTACTCGTCGATCAACTTTAACTCTTCCATCTCACATCCTTCTCATCGCACGACAGAAAACAAACAACACAAGGTAGAAGACGAATATTCTGTGTGCATCGCCAACATGATCTGCACCGCTGCTAAGGGAATGAAATTAGCACCTGATGCGAAATTGAACGACGGTCTCATCGATGTCATACTCATCCGTTCGGCCAACACTATCGATCTGGCAAAGGTGAACTTATATCATTCCTCTTAGAATCTATCAAATGATATCGGATCAATATCTTGTGTTCATACGACAAGTGAATGGAATATTGAGATCTGTTCGATACATCGATTCACGAAACAAATGGACTTGAACTTGATACAATCGATATAATGGATATATATCCATATTGATATAGATCCATCGTGATATAGAGGTAGTCCAGCAACTCATTCTCTCTCAGGTCTTTGCAAAATTCTACGACGGTACACACAAAGATCTAGACTTCGTGGACTACATCCAATGTAAAGAGTTCTCCATCGTTCCGTTCAATCGGGATCAGAGTCTGATCGATGAATCAAAAGAAGATCCGAAGGTGAGCGTCACCTTCTATCTGTCACGAGAGTCTATCGAAGAGATGAATGACGAGAGATCAGGTTGCAGAGGAGGTCTTAGACATCGACGGAGAGCTGAAGGGCATCACTCCGTTTCACTTGAAGGTCTTGCAGCAGGCATTGTATGTGATCATATAAACGGAATCATCAGTTCACTTGTATTTTATCTCATCAGAGAAAATATGATCTATGCATAGGATGAACTGAAGTGCACCTTCATCACATCCAACGACGTTCATCATTTGAGTCATCAACTTTATTATCATCTCCATTCAGTGTCTCCTCTTCCCTTTCACCTGCAGTTCCATCCACTCGATCCAAAATGTCTTCTGATATCCATCTCATGTATTGCTGATCTACAACGCGACAAAAGTAACGAGAATATGCGACACTTTATGCGCCGAGACGTTTCCGTGAAAATTCAACCCGCGCTACTGCCTTCCATAGCCTCGAGGGTCGTTACCGTAGTTACCGCGACTCTCATAAATTCCCGCGCGATAATCTGGGTTACCCCGACCGCCATCACCATGACTACCACCACGACTCGATACCCCACGCCCCTCGTAACCTCCGCGACCCTCGTAATTTCCGCGGTCCTCGTAACCTCCGCGACCCTCGTAACCTCCTCGGCCATCGTTCCGTGGCTCGTTGTAGTTCCGTGATTCTCCATAATTTCGTGGCTCGTTGTAGTTTCGAGGATCGTTCCTCGGCTCGTTGTAGTTGGAGCCTCCGCGAGGATCACCGCGTGGCTCATTGTACCCGCCGCGTGGGTCACCTCGTGGCTCGTTGTAGTTCAAGCGGGGATCGTGGGCGTAATCCCTTGGCTCGTTGTAGTGGCTCGAATTTCCTCGGTCATAGTTGTCACCACGACGATCTTCTCTTGGCTCGTTGTAGTTGCCGTAATTTCCTCGATCATTTCCACCCCTCTGATCGTTGTAGTTTCGATCGCCATACCCGCGCGAGTTCTCCCTGAAATTTCCATCTCCTCTCGAATCGTTGTACCCTCGTGGCTCGTTGTAGTTCCTCGAATTTCCATAATTTCCAGATCTCTCGTAACTCGGCTCGTTGTTCCTCCTTCGATTTCCATCGTACGATTCCCTCCCCCCTCTCCCCCCTCCGTTCCCGCCAAAATTCCCAGGTTTCGCCGCGTAATTGTTTCTACCCTGATCGACCCGAATGACCTTTCCAGATAGCTCCGTACCGTTCTTCTGAACAGCATTGATAGCACTGTCCATGGAAGTGAAGTCGATGAATGCTGCTCCTTTGAATTCTCCCGTCTCTCTATCTTTCAAGAGGCGGCAGCCAGTGATCTCTCCACATTCGACGAAAAAGTCGCGCCTGTGATAACTCGGTGAGATTTCGTTTCGGTGTACGGTGCGATTTAGGGTTTAGTGATGGACTCACAAGTTTTCCTCGGTCGTCGTATCACGATCTAAACCTCCGACGAAGACGGAGAATTTCTCAGAGCCAGCAGAGTATGTGTTACCCACTGCATTTCCATCAGCGACCATGATGCATCACGATGATCTCACTCTTTGGAGGCTCTGCGGGTGGCTGGGCCGACACAAACATTCTCCTTCCCATGAACTGCTGGCTATCAAACTTTAAGATGTTCTGTGCATCTTCGTGAGATTGAAACCACACGACGGCTTGTCCTCCTTGGACTTGGACATTGCGGAGGCCAGGCAGGCCCTCCAGATGTGTTTGGAGATCATCGACTCGACAAGAGTATGCGAGGTTGCTGACGTACATGGGGTACCCTGGACTCTGGCTATCTTGATGACGGTTCGATGAGCCGTAGCTACTGCCACCGTAGTTTCTATCGTTGGAATTGGATGAAGGAGGATAGTCATTACTCGGTGGGTTGTTGTAGCTAGAGGGAGGGTTGTTGTAAGAAGAGCCCTGAGATGGGGCGTTGTAAGAAGAGCTCTGAGAAGGGGCGTTGATTGGCCCTGAAGAATAATTGTTTCCTTGATTGTAGCTGCCCAGCGATGATGAACCACCGTAGTTGTTAGAACTTGAATATGTTCCACTCAGATAACCTCCGCTGTATGAAGATCCAGAAGAGCTAGTATTGTGCTACGAAATGTGAGATGAAATCAAATAAACTGGATTGAAGGTGTCGAGAAGATATAAGATAATCAAGGTAAGATAATGGAAATCAATCGGATTGTGATCAGAGAAGGGACCTATATAACACACCTCAGACATATTGTAAAATCGAGACTGATATGGTCAATACAGCTAAGTCCCAGACTATGATGTCTGCACTGATGTGATCCGTAAGAAAAGGAAGAATTTTATTTCTTTTTGAATCTTTTTCGTAGAGGGAGCATTGTTCTTTTGATGATCGATGACGAGATCACATCCGATCACCTCACTACCTTCTCACCTCGTATTCCGTCACGCATTCAAAGTACCAAGTACCTACTAAAGCAGCTCACTCACAGTCAGTAGCTCCGGTGCAAAGATATAAATTACCGCGCATTCTTTATGTTAGATCTCCCTCTCCCATGCTGTCGTCCTCCCTGTAATTGTCGTGGCAACCTGATGGAAGGTTTCTCTATCGATGGAAGAGTTCAAACAAATCCCCTGTCGTCATCGAGAGCGATCCCACCAGGTTTCAGTGCATTTTAAACGAGTCAGGGGATGACTCATCTCCAGAACAGAAATGTTTCACCTTTATGCGGACTTTATGCCATCTTGATGACTTCCTGTGGAAATACACCAACTGAATCGGTAACGTAGCTGCAGCTTGTGACTGGAAAGGTGCTGATGTGGTCGAAGAGGGCTGGGAAGAGACAATGAGACTCCTCCTGTGGTCGCTTATCTCACCGACCCCGAGCAGATCTGCTTTATAATAGCCCTTGGTGTGCTTGTGTTTGGCAGTCAGCTCAAAAAAAAGCGCGTCACCAAGTCAAGATTTCTTCTTCCCTGTCAACCCTCAGAGTAAGCCTTCAGATCCTCACAACCCAGCGAGTTGACCATCTTGGAGGTACACATCAACACATCATCCGAAAACGACACGGACAGGGATGAACACACCTTCTTCTACGACACCAACTCTGAAGGGTTTGGAATCAGATGTGAGACAGACGGAGGAGATGGAGAGTCATACGAAGAGAGACAAACGGTCGAAGTCGTCAGGGCTGTCTATCGACGTGAGCTCTCCCATCCCATTTGCATACGAAGGTGGTGGGACTGACACCTCCGAAGGAAGAAGAGCCACCATCGAAGAGACAACGTCAGCCCTTACCATCTTCTCTCCTCTGCGAAGATAGCTCTTTAGAGCCTCCATCTCTATCTTGTGAGTATCTCGACGGTTCAGATGACAAAGATGAAACCCAAGATTCGGCGATAGAGGTAAAGCCCTTCTTGTGACGATGAGACTCATTGTGTTCTTAGGTCGATCATACGGAGAGGAGTTTCATGCAATCACGGCAGAGGGAGTACGGACTGTCGAGCGATATCTGGTCGATTCAGACTGAGGTCAAGCCCCTCATGCGTGCCGTTGTGATCGATTATATGCATGAGGTAATGGCTGCATTTTCAATTTGACTCCAGCTGACGCGCATGTACAGATGTCACAAGCTCGTGGTATCCAGAGAGAGACTTGTATGTATGCCATCGACTACCTCGACCGTTTTCTCAGTCTGGAGCCCGTCACGGTTGACCGCCTTCAGATCCTGGGGGTCACATGCATCTTCCTCGCTTCCAAGATCCATGTGAGTTCTCCATCTCTCATCCGTGACTCTTCGGAAGGCCCTCGACTCACACTCCTCAGGAAACTGAAGCCTTGACTGTCTCAGATGTCGCGCCATACTGCGATGAAGACGACATGGACACATCCATTGTGACCTCGATGGAGGAGCTCATAGTCAACCGCCTGCAATGGAAGCTCACACCTTCTACTCCTTACCATTTCCTGAGGCTCTATCTCAACAGCTGCAGCCAAGATGAATTTCCAATGGGGGCTCTCATCTACTCATGCCAAATGGTAGACTACTTCCACCTGCACTCAGATAGCACCAAGTTCAGCTCAGAACACATCGCCGCGGCGGTCTTCTGTCTATTCGCTATTCAGAGTGAGTCACGATGAGATCACCTCGAGATGGTTTCTAATTATAACAGATGATGTCACACATCTCGTAGAACAAGTGACCGGCTTCTCTGTAGAGAGTCTGCAGAGCTGCTGCGCTGTATTATACCAATTAGAGGAGCTCTTCACCGATGCCAGCTTTGCAGCCAAACTGAAGCAATACGCTGATGGACAGTGTGATGGACAAATACACAACCGCAAAGCCATGCAGATCATGAAGGGGATCTGTTACCGAAGGAACGGAGCCAGAGACCATCACGAGGCAGAAGGCTCGGAAGAAGAACTGTAACAATATAAAATCGCATCGAAAGTATCTGTGAGCTCTCTGTCTAGAAATCATCTCAGACAACGGGATGGAATGTGATGTGATGGATCATCTTTCAATCACAAATGATGCATCGGATGCCGATCTCGTGACTCGACCTCTCATATTGCACGAGACGATGAAAAGAGAGAAGACATTTTATTTCTTCTACTTTCGGCGCGTGTTGTTCTTCTTCACGCCCTTTGTGCTGTCTGGCTCCTCTGAGGTCGTCTGTCGTCTCATCTCAGCGTCTGTCTACGTCGCACACCTCACCCTCTCCTTCAAGTACTTCCTCATGGCATAAGCGTCTTCGTTATCTGCATAGTACTTCTCCTCTGTCTCGTGTATACTGGTAGTCCATCAGCTCATGTGATGTTGGACGTCAACGATGCCATAGAAATGAATTGATATTCATTTTGAATATTTCGTGCGTCTACACTGTTGTAGATGAAAGTCGTGCTCACCTGAAACCCAGAGTGTCTTTGTACAACTTGAGAGCTACACGGTTACCCACACGAACGTGGAGAGAGACGTAGAGGGCGTCGTATGTCTCTAACATGGACTTCTCTGCCGCTCGATTAGAGATGGAAGTGGGAATGAATGACCCACGAGACTGTTGCATCAGTTTAGTTGCCAATCCAAGCTTTCTGTGGGACCTCAAGACGGCGAGAGAGGTGATGTGTCCATGGGCATCTTCGGGAGGGGCATCGTCCTCCCTGCATGATAATGTCAGAGTTCGAGGGGTAGTATTCAGTGTAAGGGATATATGTGTTGTGTGAGGACATACGGTGGTGTGTTCGTGACCGCGGATGATATGGAGAAAGACTCACATCTTAGCCAAAACATAACCGACGATCTTTCCATTGGCTGCCTCAGCGACGTAAGATAGCTGTGGCCACGATAAAATGTGATAAAAGTAGTATTTCATCTGGTAGTTCTCGGGCAAGCACAGCAGATTGGCTGCCTGCATGGCGAAGAGGTCGTCGATCTGAAGACGATGAGATAGGTGGTTCTATGTGAGTGGATGGACTCACCGAAGCTCTTCTGATGGATACCATCGTGAAGGATTGATTGTGGTGATGTGATCAGGAGTAATTCTTTGTATTTTATTCACTCTCTACACCCATTCTCAACATCAACAGAGACGGTAATCATGAGCGACACGTCTTTCGATGAATACAGTGCAGACGCTGACAAGGGGCCTCTGAAAGAAGACAGAGTGTTGTCGTGTCAATCGTGGGTCTGTCACGGATATGTTGGCAACAAGTGCTCTGTCTTTGGACTCCAGACGTTAGGAGTCGAAGTTGATCCCATCTTGACCGTCCAATTTTCCAATCACACCGGTGAATGCATTATTAACGCCTAAGGGAGCTGATGTAGAATAGGCTACCCATCTTTCAAAGGCCAAGTGTTGAGTGGAGATCAGTTGAAGGATATTTTCCAGGGGCTCGTCGCCAATCATCTTCACAGGTGATTCTAAGAAAATGCAATCAACTGGGCTCACACCGACGAGATATTCTCATCTTTTGACTGGATACATCAACTCTCCCACGACTTTGAGAGCCATCATGGACATTTATCATACACTGAAGAAGGAGAATCCACAACTACAGTACTGTGAGACAAGTCGTAGACGACTTGAATTCTGATCATTCACAGTTTGTGATCCTGGTGAGACTTCGTGTGATGATATCATACGTCTGGCTTCATGTGATTCGGAGCGTTGAACGTAAACAGTGATGGGAGACGAAGGAAAGATGTACGTCACAGAAGAACTGGCTGGTATCTACAGAACCGAGGTAATCACACATCCCATCTCCTCCGTCACCATGACATACATCACCCATGGGACTCTCTCACGATCCTTCTCACGTCACATCATCACATCATCACATCACCTCCACATTTCGCTCCATCGATGTCCACTCTATATCCACATCTACACTGGTCTGACGAGTTTGAATCAGGTAGTACCACACGCAGATTATCTCTTCCCCAATCAAATGGAAGCCGAGTGAGCGCCACTCTACCATCTACAATCGCACTGACAGTCGTCTAGGATCGTAACAGAGACAAAGATAGACAGTGACGAGAGCCTCTTGAAGGCCAGCGAGAAGATTCACGATATGGGTGTGCCCAACGTCTTGATCACCAGCACGTCTTATCGAAAATCTTCCGGAGAAATCGAATTGTTTTGCAGTTGTAGACCGAGGGGTGAGTGATGATCACCATCAGATGATGAGCGAACTTCATCTCACGACGAAAGATGTGTCACGTGATCTGGAATGCTCACGGGGGATGATGAAGATTGACTCGTTGTAGATGGATCGCAGGGAGGTATCTTTCGCATACGTGTACCCAAATTTGACCGTTATTTTACGGGCACGGGAGATCTATTAGCGTCGCTTGTGTTGGCTTGGGTGTCTACTCTGTCGAAAGACAAGGACATGCCACAGAGACAGGTGATCATCATCATCACGATCACCATGACAACTTTTACGTTCATGATGACCACTGTTCACGAAGCATGTTGACGATCAGATCGTCTTCATCATCATGAAGCATGATCAAGATCACCAAAGACGTCAGACGACTGACGATGTCTAGGTCTTGTTTTCCGCATGCGAGAGAGCTGTGAATGGTCTCTACGGTGTATTGGAAGAAACGATGAAGGGGAAACACAAAGAACTTCGTCTCATCCAGAACCGAAAGCACATCGAATCACCGGAGCTCAAGTTCAGAGCCCAATGGTTTCATCAATAGATTCCCTCACGAAACATCTTTTGGTTCGATAATCGTTTTAATAATTTTAAAGTGAATGATTCTCATGCGCACCGTGGGGTCAAAATAAAATAGAATAAGATAGGGTTCGAATCGTTTGCTCTCTTTTATCAACAACCGAACGCTTTTCCGATTCTCTTGTTGAGTCCAAAATACTCCAAGTGATCGAACAGATTTGTCTGCCAGGGCCAAAGCGAATCGATGCACTTTTCATCTGTCACCCCATCAACAACATGCATCATCTCTTTCTTCACATCATTGAACGACGATTTTTCACCTTCTTCTCCCTTCTTGTAATTACAAGGAATCATCGTGGTGTTACCGTAGGGAGTCCAATGTTCCCAGCCATAATGAAGGAAACCCATGCTCTGAAGAGGAAGACGAGGCACAGGATCGTAGCGGTTGGTGATACGAATGGAAGATGGGAAGGTCTCGTCAACGAAGGCGGCAAACTGTGGGTTTCCGACTCTAAAATGAACGTCAGATGGATTCGTGATGATGTGATGTGATGCTTTGATGGGTGATGTGTGGCGAAGACTTGCGAGTGTGACGATGTGATCGAGTGATGATGATCGCTCGCGTGGAGAGACCAATGTTACATTATGATGAGAAGACTTGATGAGATGTGAGATGTGATCTTCATCTTACCTTGGAGCTCCCAGGGTGTGAATGAGTACGCGATTTTTGAAAGCTTTGATGAGATATGTATCAACTGCGGCCAATACAGTCAAGGCACCACCGAGTGAATGTCCTGCATCATGTGAGGACCGTACGAAAGGAGATATCGACGCACCTGTGAAGAGGATTGTCTTCTTTGGGTATTTGGTTGTGAAACCTCCGACGATCTTGAGCAGCTGATCTCGGACGGCTGTCGCGTATGGTCAGAATGGTGCAGAGAAGAATGAAGGTTCTTACATACGTAAGCGTTTAAGAAGCCACTGTGGACTTTCGCGCCCGTGATGGCCTCGTGAAACGGAGAGGTCATCTCGTATGAGAGATCGGTGAGCCAGTTGCTGAGGTCTTGCGCTCGAGTACCTCGGAAAGAGATAACAACTGTTATTCGTCAGGTAAAGAGCATGATAAACGTGAACTCACTGTAATCTCGGGTCACACCCGAGTATCCAAAGATGTTTCCACCATAGGCATCTTGGAATGTTTTTACTTCTTGAAGAGAAGGAGAGTTGAAAACCACCTGATGATAAGAACACCAGTAGCAATCCCTAGTATGTGTGAGACATAGGTCAATCCGTGGAGTTACCAAGATGTTAGAGCCGTTATGTTACAATATGCGCTGTATGACAGCAGCATGGCCGACTCTGCATCCGTGAGATTCAGATCGTCTGTAGACGATTAGCAATGTTTTGTAATGCACTGACACCTTCTGAAGCCACATCTTGGATGAAGGCAATCGACAGGACGAAGAGGAAAAAGAAGATGGCTCCTCTCATCGTCAATACCCGTCGCGGAAAGATGAATGAGAAGACGTTTACAAATCTTTCATAGATTGACAGGACCTTAAGCTCAACGCCACCCTCATGATCATGAAGACTTACCTTTGTCGATGAGACAGCCCACTATGATCTTTTGAATCGATCTGCGGTTGGATGTCGATCACCATTCCATCTTCTATAAAATACTTTATCGATGGCTTTGACTCTTTCGATGGCGATCCACCAGTCTCTCTTCCGGTACGATGACTAGATTCGTCAAGTAATTCTGCAACTTCAGATCCCCCTCATGTTCCAACCGACTGATCTGCGGCGAGTTCTGATACATCTGCACATTGTCACCTCATCATCTCTCATCACGTGCATCCATCATCATGACGATGCACGCGTGTCATCATCACGAAAACAGACCTGCACGTCGTGAAGTATAGACCCCAGTATCCTCATCTTGAAAAAGTTGATGACACGATTTCCAGCCAAATCGACATAGTTATCGTTCGCTTCGTCACAGAATAGAACGTCTCTCAGTATGACACCGAGATAAGGTAACAGCGGGTACGGATAGTGTTCCTGATACGTTCCGTCCAAGACCATACCGTTCAGCCTCCTCAGCTCGGCGCGATAGTGCCTCTCTCGCGTCAGCCTACGTCTAAATATCCTCCATCCACACACCTGTAGTTGTTGACGGCAGAGAAGAAGTTTTCCAGTTCCTCGAATTCGCGCCTCGATTTTTCGGGCAGATTTCTCCACGCATTCGTCAGGCGATTGACCGTGTGGACGCTGAGACCAGCAAAGACCTCCATCGAGGAGTTGAAATTGTTCCTCCTCTTACATTCGATGCCGATTGAGATGAACTTCTTGATGGCTTCGGTCTGTTTGTTTTCACCGATGCAGGTCATGATCTGTCGCAGTTCAGAAGGTGATAGAGATGATGAGTGATGATGGAGGAGATGAGAATAAACTTTGGTCAAATTTGACGAGAGAAATGAGAAGATGAAAAAGTGAAAGAGTCAATACCTCTGTGACCACCCAGAATGACACACGATTCGATCTATCGATGAGCGATGTGATGTTCGGGCAGATGACTCGACTGTCCACCTTTGTCCAACACACGTTATTGAACTCTTTGCGGATGTCAATCCTACAGAAGATCTATTCGAGTCAACTTCATCCCATACTCTATAACAAATGTATCTTCTATTCTCTTTGGAATGAATAAAAGATCTACCTCAGTTTCGATCGCGTGCAATTGGGTGGCTATGTCGTGCACGGTCATGTGCTTGAATTTGACGGGGCCCCAGGCTGCCGGGCTGGAGTCAGACAGCTTCAGGATCCTATTTTTAGAATCTGGGGACACGAGCGACGTTGCACGAGATCGCAGGCCCTGCTGCTGCTTGACGGGCGTAACGTTGACCTTTTGACCCGGAACAATTCCATCGTTCTGTAATAATTCTTCCGTGACGATGAGAAGTTGTTGATCGTGGATTCGCTGTTACCTCGATCATTCACCGAACGGATATTCCCCGAGAAATTCACCTGAATGCACGACGAAATTTCATCGACTTCTACGCGAAAGCTGTCGACGAGAAGGATCGAAGAAAATTCGTTCAACTTTTCGATGAAATATGGATCTTGGCATTCCTCAGCGGGGCAGGATTCAAGCCAGATGATGGAAAATTCGATGACTCTTCCTTTCGTCTTCGTCATGTAGGATGAGTTGGTACAATCGATCGTGCCGTATCTATTTGAAGTCAGGATGTGATGAGCAGGTGTACGATGATGGAGAGTCACATGTTCGTGATGGTCTGCAGTATATCCACTGCCTTCGTCTTGAAGGCGGACAGGTTGCAGAGGAAGCAGGATAACAGCTTGGAATCGGTGTTCTCTGCGATCAACCAGCGGATGATGGCCGACAGGCTACCTACTTTGGGAACTCTCTTTGATCTCCTGGGAGCAGGGGGAGACAGATACGTCGGCAGCTTGGCCTGTCGCATCGCATGAGATATGATGATGATTAGAATGCGATCGGTCGAACCTTCTCAAAGTTGGGGTCCGGGCGTTCAGAGAAGGCAGAGACACTGGCTGATTTCTGGCGGAAAGAGCAGCGACTGGCGGCGATGTATGGTTCGAAGCTGATGTCTCTCTCTTCGACGATGACTTGATCTGATGGAAGGTGAGGAGACGATGAAAATGATTGGGTCATTCATCACCCAATAAGAGGTTGTCTCCCGTGGCTGATCTCGTGAATTGTTCGATTTTCTGTTGGTCGAATCGAAATTGCTTCCTCTTTCCCTCCTGTCTGATCTCTTCTTTTCGGATGGATGATTTTAGATCTGATGGAACGTCAAATGTTGTCTCTATCAGCGCACGTACCTCTCTTTACGACGGGAGGGGAGTCAGCATTGTTTGATGGTACAGTTCTCTTCCCGATCATCTAAGGAAATGGTTGAGTAGATGGAAGACATGGTCACGCACCAGAGGGGAGTTGACGAATGCAACACTGTGTCTCTTGACTGATTCAGTAGATGCCGATCGCCTTTTGTCCAACGATCTCGATGAGATGGAGTCACCATTACTGAACAGTTTGACTCGAACGGATTGCCATCCTGTCTTTAGAATGTTCTCCTTGTTCTCGTCCATGCTGCGGATGGTGTGTCTGTGCAGTTTTAAATTCGAAATTTTGCCGCCACAAAAATTCGGGTTCTCATCGCTATGAAACATGTGCATCTTTGGGTTGGTGGGCAGATTAGGTCGTCATGGATGGAATGGAGGTAGTGAAGGACAATGATCTGGATAAGAAGGTCGTTATGAGAGGTGTATTGGCTTTGCACTCGCAGATCAAAGAGGAGCAGTATCTATCGACTACGGGTGGGTTTCTGATATGAGTGTGCCCCTGGAGACGTTCTCATAAAACATTATAGATCGATATGTGGTCACTCACGTTCAGAAACTGTTAGCGGAGGAGAGAAAGAATCTCAAGACTGTTATTTTGGACGTCCAACAGATGCAGACTATCACTGAGGCACATTCTGGAACTCCATCTTTCTCTGGACATCAAAGAGAGGTCATTAATCATTTTTACCCCCTCTTCGTCATCATCTGATATATCACAGTCAAGCTTGGGAGCGAACAGCGTTGGAAGCAACAACACGACTCCCAAGTTGTCTCGTCGAGCAACAGCCCCCGTCCCAGATACGAAACCGAAAGAGATCATATCATTCAAGAAGGGCTTCAAGAACTTTTTCACTTCGACGACACCCAATGTGGGCCCAGTTACAGAGTCCATCACTCCGGAGGAGTACACAATCAGGAGGGCACCATCTGCAGGATTACCCACCAATTACGATGCAAGCAGTCCCGTGTTATCCAGAAGCAGTGGAAACACTCCGACGTGAGTTCAATGGATGCATGATGTGTCTGTCGGATGACAATGTCGAAGGGCTTCCCCCAGAACATCATCGGCTAACATTCACGATCTGGTCAAACCGAAAAAAATCGTGGTAGACGATTACCATTCCACCATACAAAAGGTGACGTCTATTCCATCAACTTCCCTCCCATCACGATGATCACCTCATCACCTCTCCATCATTGCGCTTCTCACGATGACCATCACGTCCCACCTTAACCTCCTGACCAACTCTTCAGCCCATGTTGCGCATATTAGAAAAGTGTAGGAACGATCCTCGTTTCTTCTCATCGGCCATCGCAAACGAAGGTTTCTTATCTACAAAGAAGAACGTCAATTCGGCCGCTTCAAAGAGGTTAAGCAATTCCATAGTCACCTTTCTCTTCGTCAACTGTTGGTCCGTCAGCGAAGAGTGTAAGCTGTTGAATCTACTCGAGGTGAGAGATCGATGGAAAATAATTCGTCCATCTGTTTTGTTGTCATCGTTTTTTATCGAAAAAAGAGAAAAAGTGGACGATCACCACTCGAGTAGAAATTGGATTTCCAATTTGAAAGACGTAGACATTTTTTATTGAAAAAAATTACTTACACTTTTGACAGGCCATGGTGGACGAGATGAATTCTCGCGGATTTTTCGATGACAAGAAAACATTCAGAATGCCAACTTTCTTCTCTGAAGTCGTCAGCACTTACATCAGGTGAAGAGGGAGATCACGTGACCTCATCCAGAGCCTGACGTGAATCAGGAACACACGAGTGAGAGAGTATTTGAGTATCATCCTGCAGGATCTGTTGATGGGCCACTTTCATCAGTCGAGTGATAAGGGAGATAGTAGTGATAGTGACTACCGAACTGGGTTCATCGATCAGGTGATCACGATCATCATCATCATGATCGCATCATCACGATCACATCATCACCATCGCGATCGTTGCGTGATCAATGTATCATCAGCCCTTGTCGACGTCTGAATTTCCGCGATTATTCACACGGAGAAGGTACTGGATCGTATCACATCCACCGTGGACTCTCTACCATACGGAATTCGCATCTTGGCCAGAAAATTGCACGAGTGAGTCGTTGTAGATCGACTCAAACATTTGTGACCCCGGCCAGTGTGGGAGTCTCTCTGGGATGGAGTGTAGAAGACATCAATACGATTTTATTGAGAGATTTATTGATCTTTTCTTTCTTCATGCCTTGCCTCCTGAGGCCTCACCAGTACATCTCTATCTACACGGGTGACGACATTTATTTCATTTTATTCTTTTATCCTCCCATTACAATATCTCACGTCATCTCTTCGCTCTGAAATTTCGTGGAAATTTCGACACCTCCTGATCTATCTTTAGATTCTTCAGATGCGGCGATCGCAGAGATCAACAAGGCTGCAAATTACCTCAGCGCCATCAACGTCAACGGAGACTTTAGAATGACGAAATATTTCTGGAACGTCGTGCACGGCCTGAACCAGGGCAACGACTACGAGGTACGGATTTCGAGTCGAAATGTCGCTGAAAACTCGCAGAAAGCACCCAGTTACGACGACGAACTGTATCCCTTCTCTACCATTCCCAAGGGAGAATTCGAGCTCATCATCAAGATCATATCTGCCTCTAAGGTGAAATTTCACGGGATTTCCATTCGATATCGAATGTTCACAAGTCTTTATTTCATCACCGAAGACAATCGATGTGTTTCTTTCATTCGAACGATCTATGATGGAATGACATATCTGAATCATTTTTCCACCGTAAACATAACCCGCTCAACACCATCATTACTGACGAATCACCCTGGAATGACCCTAACTCGTTGTAGATGGACGAACTGAGCGATTATTCTGCTATCATCCATTTGATTCAGAATGCGGAGCCCATCGATGTCTCCAAGCCAGAATTCACCGCCCTCTCCCCCACCGAAGTGAAGAACTTATTGCACCATTTCATTCCTTATCGCAACACGGAGAACGACACCATCATCGTACTCAACCGTACGCTCATCGAGGTGAAATTTCGACGAGTTTTCCGGTGTGACTCGTGCAGATCATACCCATTCCTCCACCGACGGTCAGCGGTGAGCGTTGTAGATGAACGAATCGTCACACAAATTCATCTCCCCGCGTATCACCATACATCATATCTCTACACCGTTGTAGATCGTCACCCTCTACACCGTTGTAGATGTTCATCTCACCCTCCACAGATGCTCCCATCGTGAAAGAAGCGAAGAAGAAGCTCTTCCACGTCCTCTCTCAGCTGCCCAATCTACTGGGCGTCGATCCATCTACACCGGTTCCTCTCTGCTTAGAGAGGCAGCAGAAATATTGGAACAAGGATGCCTCTTCTCTCGCCGCTCAGATCTACGATACTGTCAGATGCCTCAGGGAACCGAATTTTCCGCGAGATTTCAGCGAGGGAAATTTCTCTAGGCTACTGAGAGAAATGGTTCAGGTGATGTGTCGACGTATATCGAAATGTCGACAGTGCAGTAGGAGAGCAGAGATAGGATGGACCGTACGGAGGCGTACAAATTGAACATCCGAATGTTGCTCGACGTAGCTCAGATCCACGTCACCAAGGTGAAGTTTCATGGAAACTTCATGGTAAGACTCATCGAATATTCCAGGTCAACCTGCAGAAGAATACGTTGGAGCAGAACAGCATCAACAGCTCGCTGGACGATTACAAGAGATCCGTCTTCAACGTGGAGAAAGAACTGTGAGCGTGATGCGATGACGTAGAATGACGTCATCAGGTTCATCGAACAGTTCAAGAGATATCTGAAGGGTGAATGTCACTGTGGTTTGCTGGAATTTCCGCAGAGAACTTGTGATGCCTGTGGCGTCAGGAGCCGTCAGATCAAGGGTGATTTTATTTGATTTTATTGTTCATCTACAACGGTGTTTGTGACGGAAGGATAGATTTCTTGGATCTACACAGGGATCGAATGGAGAACGAATTCTTTTTGAACCAGAACGATGATTATCAGATCAAGATTGCTTTAAGACAATTGGAACAGAATCTCTTGTGCACATTACACAAAGAGTGAGCTCATCGTGCATCTCATCCATCGTTCATCCGATCTCATCGGACACCATGTCACATCATCAACACAAATCATCGCATCACATCATGATCACATCACCAAACGACATGTGTCATCACCACGATGTCTCTGACCTCTTTAGACTCTTCTTACCCGTCATTGAAGACGTCGTTCTATCCTCCAAAATCGCAGGCAGCAAGGGTCTATCCCCCGACGATTTTCGTGTTCCCGCCAAATTGCAGACAGACGCTCCTTGGTTCTTCGCCCAAGCCGAACTCAAGAAGATCAACTCTTACGCGGTAGAGAAGCATAGAAATTCCGTCGAAATCTCCATTCGAAGCGCGTTGTAGATGACTGATGACGTCACAGGCGCCGTACGACAAGTACCTCTGTGTGGCAAAGTGTTGGGAGATTCTGAGCAATTGCGTGTCCATGCTGGATGACCCTGGACCAGATGCATTGTGGACCATCATGGCTTTTGTCATCCACGCCGTCAACATTCCAAACTTTTTATCGAATCTTCAGTGAGTCAGATCAGATGATCACGTCATATCATCACATGATGATGTGATGACGATGTGATGGAAAGAGGAGATATTGATGAGAGACAGTTACATCGAACTGTACAGTAATCTGGATGATCTGGAGAGTGCCAGGATGATGGGTATCGCATCAGCGACGATGGTGTTGGTGGAGAACGTGAAAGACCAAGGATTGAAGCCGTTGGAAGACAAAGTGTAAAGATAGTAACGTCTCTTTCGTGAAGTCACATTTTTATTCAAAGACGCGAGCACGGTGTTCTGTGATACCTGAGAGTGTGAGACGATACCCTTCTTGGTCTACAAATTGGCCAACAAAAAAATGCGACGGTGTGCACGGCAACTATCCAGCACCGTCATCGATGACGACATCAGCCGCATCATAAAGACATCAATTCAGACACCACACGCAACAGATGACTACGACCATCGAAACGAATTTCCCCATCCCTCGTCAGCCCATTCAAGGTTGGCATGAAGGAGAGATCGCTCTTCAAAAGACTATGGGATGGCACGATCAAGTCCCCGACGCTACTCGGATTATTCGATCTGATCTCCCCCAACAACATCGGATCTTTCACCATTCGAACATCTGCTTCCTCCCTCTTACCGTACTCGCCGCGGACGGCAGACTCTGGACAGGCATCTTGTCTTCTGACGCCGGTACCTCCGGTTTCATATCGTCTCCCACGCCCGATTCCATCACAGGTCAAGTTCAACTGTGGAAGGGTGATCCTCTAGAAGATCACATGAGAGACAATGGACTATGTGCGGGAGTGGGTGTAGAGTACCACACGAGAAGGAGAAACAAATTGGCCGGAACCATCGAGCGAGTGCATCGCGATGGAAACACGACACAGTTTCACATCTCCATCAATGAAGCCACCGGGTGAGACATCATCCGTCGCATCGAATGCATAGAACTCACCATCATCCAGAAACTGTCCAAAATACATCCACGCTCGTCCCCTCTAACCATTTCCCCAGAGAAATCCTCACATCTTCAGTCACAAGCCTCTCCTCGACATCAATGAGACCTTGACCGATCCCATCATCGACTTCATCGGCAGACAGAGCACAGTTTATCTGGGAACAGCAGCTCTGAGGAGGGAGGGTGAACACCAACTGGGCCACTTGGGATGCAATCATCGAGGTGGCTGCAGGGGTTTCGTTCGAGTGAGGAGAGACCGCAGGACCTTGGTCGTACCGGATTACAGTGGTAACCGCTTCATGTCGTGAGTTCTACATCATCATCGTCATGTCCTGATCTGTGATCTGATCATCTCACCGTCATCATCATCATCATCTTAACTCCATCAAAGTTATTCCTGACGTACACAGCTCCCTGGGGAACATTCAAGTGACCCCCCTCGCCTCCCTGACCTTCGTCGACTTCGAGACCGGAGACGTACTGTACGTATCCGGCACCGCACGCAACGTAACCGGAGCCGAAGCGGCAGCCATCATGCCCAGGACTCCCCTCTTGACTCTCGTCTACATCGCCGGCTACACTCTCGTCCGCGACGCTCTACCCTTCCGATCGATTGTCGACGTGGAAGATTCTGGGAAAAGTCTGTACAGTCCACCCCTTCGTTACCTGAACGAAGAGAAAGAGACGAGCCTCCTCGGAGGTGGAAACCATGCCAGGCTGGTGGGCGTGAGATTTTTCGGAGATTCCGAGGAAGATCCGATCGCCACGTTCGAATTCGAATATTCAGAGAGAGTCTTTTGCAGGGGAGGACAGTATGTAGTCATTGATATGAGTCCGTTGAGTGGTTCGAGAGGCTACAGACACATGGCCGAACACCAACCTCGCCTTGTCAACGATGATGGCATCCGAACATGGTGATGATGATGATCACACAATGTCCTTAGCATCTCCAGGACGGTGTCTTTTCATTCGAATGAAACGTTCTGTATCACCATCAAGAGAGTTCCCAACGGAATCGTCACGCCACTCTTGTTCTCCATCGGACAATTGTACGGGAACCTCAGGGATTCTTCCGTGGCTGACGTCAGATTACCCGTCTTGGGATTCGGTGGAGATTTCATTCTACCCCCACCCGAACGTAAGACGAAATTTCTCTGGATCGCCGGAGGTATCGGTATCACTCCATTCCTCAGCTTCCTCAACAGCATCGATCACGATGTCGATGTGATGTTTGTCATCGTCACGAGAGAGCCTCAAATCACGTTGGATCTCATCGATGATGCCTTGCCCATCACGAACGACATCAAACTTTGCATCAAGCTGTACAGCACGAATCGAAACCCAGTGATTATACCTGGTCGATGCAAGGAACGAGACCTTGATGTGAATATTGAGAGAAGGAGGTGGAAGAAAGAGGATGTGACATCTTGGAGAGATGTGAAGGAGAGAATGGCTTATGTCTGTGGACCGATTGGATTAGAAGAAGACGTCGTCGATGCCCTCACATCTGCCGGAGTAGAGAAGGAAAACATCATCCGAGAGACATTCAATTATTGACATGAATAGATGAGTGAGATTGTATATATGCACGTCGATGCATATGCATCGAGCGTAGGTCGTCTCATCACAACGGCTTTCAGAGGGTAATGTATGATACATGTTTCGCTTAACGACCACGTGACAAGCTGGCTCCATAGTTTAGAGGTAAAATTCCTGCTTTGGGTGCAGGAGGCCCGGGTTCGAGTCCCGGTGGAGCCCCACTGTTTTGCCCTTCTAACATCTAAACATACAAAAGCAGATACAATTTGTACAGATACAATCTATTCACAACCCTCCTCTATCGATCCCATCACGAAACTCCTTCACGGTGGATCACCCTCTTCTCATACGTTGAGGACACTGTAAGAGTCTACGTCTTCACGGGATTGATTGACAAATGAATCGGATCTCTTGAGCCGAGACTTTGCTTCTAGTTCTCTGCAGATGCGAGAGAAAGGAGGTCTCTCCTCGACAAGGGCCCTCGTGCTGCATCATGTCAACCGTGATGGAATCGGAGATGAGACGGAGATCACCAGCGGGACACGATGGACTGTAGGTGTTCGGCCCAACCGTGTTCCATGTCGAGTTTGACTTCGCCACTTTGGATCGCCTTCACCATCTGACAACATCATCAGTCTCCGTGCGCATGGTAAGTTCATGATGTGATGGGGGTGTCACCTCTTTCTGCGATCTCGCCGCGAGAGGATCTGCACCATATCCCAGTCGATACACCAACATACCGAAACTGTATACGTTCGACGTCACCGTCTGCAGTCCATCACTAAGCAAGACTTCCGGTGCCTGAAGCCGTTCAGTCTTTCTCTTCCAGCCTCTCTCACCGTGTGGAGACCGATATCTCTCAGAATCGTCTTCGTGCCATCTACAATGCAATGGGAGAAGCCACAGAGTTTGACGAAGAATTCGTTGCCCTCTTTTCGGCATAACACCTGATGTGATGTCACATGATGATGATGATCGTGTATAGATGATCACCTTGTCTGGCGTGAGACGTGTGTGGACGAGACGTGATTCAGACAGGTAAGTCAAGGCCATCGCGATCTGATGAGCTCTGATGTGTGTCACCGATGAGATCACATCACATCATCTCACATCACGGTCAGGTACGTCGCACACATCGATCCATCCACGTTCACATCGATCCACTCCATCACATAATACACTTCTACCCTCTCGTCAATCTACATCGATGACGTCATCACACGTCACACCTCTACCCATCAGATCTTGACCCAGGTACTGTACGATGTTTGGGTGATGCATTCCCTGCATCCATTCACTCTCTCCTCTCCTCTCTCTCTCACCTTCATGACTGTGGCTTCTCTGATCAAATCACGCTTTGTCGTCTCATCGATGCACTTCTTGATGGCCACTTGTGTCGTGTCACTGTAAGTCCCTCTCCATACCTCCCTCTTGTCGTTGTGGTGGACGCGATGATGAAATGTGATGAGACCCATCACATCACTCTTCTCTGTTGATACTTCGATGACATCGTGATTCTATAGACGATGAGATGAGGTGAATCGGCGATGTGTCGATCACCTTTTTTCGCATCGTGATGAATAGGATGAGCATCACGATGGATACAACGAGCGCACCTCCCACAGAGGCTCCGACGATGATGTAGATCGTCTTTGTTTCATTATTTGAAGGAGAAGTCACTTGTCTCTGCTGTGGAATGGATGGTGTAGAACCGAGAGAGAAGTTTGTGAGGTGATCACACTGACACGTCACTCGATCGGAGACGTACAGTGTCTGACAGCCTTCCCTCTTCCATTCTCTCTCTACTTCTGCCCAGTATAGACACGTTTGGTCTGAAGAAGGTCAATCTACAACGTTGTAGATGACGACTCACTCGGAGGAGAGGATCCCATTGAGATGTTTATGGGGTGAGACAGATTCGACACGTCCAATTCTTCTGCCTCGTTGTAGAGAGATACTCCCACGACTCCTCCACCTCTGACGTACATCAGTTTTGAATTTTTGAGAATTTTTGTACACGACGTATGTGTTGTCTGTTACATATGGATTCTGTGGGATGATGGACACGACCACGGTGACATCTAAGAGTTCGTCATCCATCGTGCATCGTGTCATCGATCACCTCCGATGATGATGGAGGATGGAACGGAGGCAGACACGTCATCATTGACTCGTAGAGAGAAAGTGGAAGCGTTGTAGACGGATGAGGCGGAGAACGTGTGGGCCAAGAGGGAGATGTCATTCGATCGTATGCTGAAGGAAGAAGTGTTTCCTCTCAGGATGGAGCTGGTCAGTGCCGATAGAAGACTGGGTAACTCTATCCATATGAGTATTGTCATCCTCTTTGTCGTCCGTCATCACGGGTGAGACGATGTGAGATCACCTGATCTCCGGCAGATGCAGAGTGCGTCTCCATGATGACCTGCAAGTCACGTGAGTCATTGTGATTAGACAATCCATTCACCTCTGCATCCAAGACAGAGATGGATCGATTATAGAGAGAGCGTATGACAACAGACACGGGCCTCGTATCTACACAAGTGTAGTTGCAGAAATAAAATCGTTCGCTGATGTTACAGGGTATGGGATTGTTTCGTATGGTGCAGTTGGCTGAGTTGCTATAGAAAGGAGAACTCCTGTGGGTGTAGACGGACGGTACGGCCTCTAATGATGTGAGATCGTTGTCATCGAGATCGAAGACGATCGATTTGTTGAGGAAGTCTAATCGTCGTCAGATGATGTGGAATGACGTGATGTCTCACAGTATGAGGAGGGAATGGTGCCGTAGATGTGATTGTGAGAGAAATCGACAGACGACCACAGAGAAGCATCCGTACCATTGAGGATCTTGGAGACATCGGGAAGGGAATCACTGCCCATCATCATTCCACTCACCCTCTAAACCGAGCGTCACACCTGAGATTATTGTGCGATACGTTCAGACTTTTTAGTGACGGCATTTGATAGAGAAATGTTAGGGAACCAGAGAGTGCATTACCGTCTAATGCGAGCGCCAACAGAGACGGGACAGAAGATGGTGGGGTTGGAACCGATCCCTCGAGAGAATTATGTGATAGTGATAGGTTCCGAAGAGTTGTGATGTTCCAAATGGTCGACGGTATCGTTCCCCTCATACCGCAGCCGTCCATCACGATGGTAGAGGAAGGTGAGCCTAAGAACAGCTGGCTGACGATGGGATCTATGGTGCGGTTGCTTTTGGAGGGATCCAAAGAAGATGGATCCACGATGACCCCTAAAATCCCACCGTTTTGACGACAAGTTACTCCTACAAAGTCGGTCGAATTGCAGACCTGCGATTCTTCAGATGATAAGATGTGGACGTCTCACATTGTCGCCTTTCCAGAGTGCGTCTTTACCACCAGCTGACAGCCAGAAGTGACGGAAGAGAGTAGAGTTAGGATACGGTTTTGGCAAGGTAGGCGATGGCGCTTGTGTCGACGATGTTGGGGGGTCCACCTCTCCGATGGACGCAGCATGGACGTCCCCAAGGACGAAGAAACCAAGGACACAAAGAAGGATGGACAGGCGGTTGAGCGGCTTCATCGGTCCTGTGTTATATAGGCCCTGACGGTGCGGGCATTCGCTTGACAGGCTCAACTCTTAGGTACCTATGAGACATGTTCTTGTCATGTGCAATGATTCTATAGAACGGGGGGATTTATTTATTGGATTGAAGCCGACATCACCAGACAAGACCGAACAAGCACTACTCAGAGTATATCTGCTCTGGTTGTTCTGACAGTGCAGAATGGTTGAGTCCAGTGCGGGACCACTCTTCGGTGTCGTTCCTCCACCAGCATTCGTCTCGTAGTCAGCAGTGTTTCTATCTGGGTAAAGGGAGACGCTGGCAAATGACTCGATGAACAAACATGCTCTATCATCGTTTCAACTTGGGCAATCGATTTTTAAAAAATAGAAATTCCGTGGGTTCAACGGCCAACGGTCACAAGAGAGACATAATCATCATGGGCAAGTCGAAGAAGAAGATTCAACCTGCAGTTGTTTCACCATACAAAGAGGCGACTATTCCTGAAGAGAAACCGGCTAACGTGATTTCGAGTCCCACCATCGCTCAACCCACTCATTCAGCTGCTTCTAAACGTCGTTCCGTAGTTTCATCGTGAGTAAAGAGCGATAAGTCGTCACCCTGATCGACTGTGCAGCATGTTGTTGTCATTTATGGTCGTAGCTCTCTTGTCGAGCGCATTCTTCTATTACGTTGACCTACCTGACGAAGATTTCGACCAGTTACCGTCCGATCTGTACGCAGACCTTGGACTCACCAGACACAGCACGCCAGAAGACATCAGAAGAAGTGCACATGATCTACAGAGGAAAAAGTAAGTTACGAACTAAAGCGAAAAGCTAAATCACCTAGTCATCCAGATAAGAGTCGAGTCGGGAGGGAGGAGAGTCACAGTCAATCATCGAGGATCAACCTCGCCTACAAGCTCCTCAGCGACAAGAGTGAGAGATCTCCTTCACCAATCATCTCATTCTCACACCGTCGTAGCTAAGAGATGGTTCTACGATTTCTATTATCCCAACGCGGGACGAGCTCAACCTGTCGTCTCCACACAAGATGTCAACCCAGAAGTACCTCCATCGACATCCACACCAGAAGAGACACCGATCAACGCCGATCGACCCTCGTCCTCCCACATTTATGAGGACCTGGCCGAGCCGATCAGAGAACTGATATCACCGACCGACATCATCGAGAAGGAATCAATCACATCTTCTAATGACGCCTCGCAAGAGACACCCGCGTCGAGGGAAGAGCTGGAACCCACACAAACGCAAGATGAACCTCCCATCGTGACGTCCTCGGTCGAGATCATCCGAGAGCCGACGCCGACTTCATCTGCCATAGAGGTTCCACACAAAGAAACTATCACTACGACCACGAGCGAGATAGAAAGTGACGGAAGACGACACGATGCAAAGTCTGATGGAACGCAGGAGATGAAGACAATTCAGCCCTGGTCAAACCAAGACGCTTCGTGATTCGTCTCTTGACAACTATCAAGAGATTCTTTCTTAACTTATTTGGACTCCTTTGAATCAATAAACGTGTCGTTTCATGACTCTGTGCACCAACCACGATGCACATCATCGTCTAGATGGAACATACAACACCATCTCTGAGAGGATCCACCAATCACGAACACGACATTCCTATCGCTGAGAGGATGAACGAAGAGGTCTAACCGCTCTCATTCTCGCTCGCGACCGTAATTGTATCCATCAGACCACATGCAAGATCAATCAGATCGTGAGATGATTCGTCTGTTCTAATGGAGGGTCACATTTGAATCGAACAATGATGACACGATGAATCTCATTTTATTGTCTGTGGTTGTTATAGATGGGGTAGATGGCAACGTCCACGATGTCACCGACGACATACTCTAAAGAGTCGAGAGTCCTCGTATCGTCTTTGTTGACCTCTTTCGGACGGATTTGTGTCTCTCCTACATCTTTGCTCGTCCAGTTGCCTATGCTGAGGAGAGTCAGAGACTATGGGCGATGTGATGTGTTGATATGATGTGAATTTGAGGTGGAAGATCACATCGAGACACTCACGAGTTGGGATAGATGAATTGAAAGTGAAGTCGATAGTTTCTTCCGTTGAGATCAGGTATCGATGCACGTAAGAGGTCTGTCAGCTCTCTCAATGTGGCATCTTTCCTGTGCGAGATCTTAGAAATATGAATGGTGTGATGAGCACACACCACGTATAAATCTGCAGTTCGTCATTCTGATCTCTTCGAGATAGAGGTACGCGTCCGTCGAAGATGTTGGGTCTGAATGAAGAGATGAGAAGTCGAATCAGGTTAAGCATTCACCTGTGATGTCCGTTGAACCTCCAGAACAATCTCAGTAGAAATGGACAGACTTTGTCTCTCTGTATGTCTCCCGCTTGGAGACCTACCTTCACAGGTTGTGCGGCTGAAGCAAGGGAAGCCATCGATGTATGATCTCGTGTGTGACGATGTGATGTGCTGAATAAAAATGATGCAAAAATCACTTTAATTTTCCATTTACGCGTAATTATGACATAGAAAGTTTCACATCACCACCAGTCACCCATTGTGTGTGATGGCTAAAAGTGTAGCATGAACATCTTGTCGGTTCGCATCTTTCATCTGACTCGCAAACTGTACAAATGGTGTGCGTATGTTTAGTGATGAGAATGGCAAAAAAGTGGGGCTCCACCGGGACTCGAACCCGGGCCTCCTGCACCCAAAGCAGGAATTTTACCTCTAAACTATGGAGCCAGGTGTCTGCTTTGTTGTACCTCTAACATAACCCGTTCGCTCACATGCGATGTGCTTCATCTTCCTGCCGGATGCGTCAGAACCTTGTCAGAAAACCAAGAAGCCTTCACAAGCTGTCGTTTCCGTCTCGATAATGTCGACAACTAATTCGTGTGGTGTCGCGATGTCCGCGTTCTCGTTTTCGCGTCCTTCTGGTTCACATCGTTCATCTCCGGGAGTCCGCCATGAAGACCAACACTATCTTCTTCGTCTTACTGATCGTCGGTGCCGCTCTGTCCGTAGAGACGACCTCATATCGGACGATCCCTCCCACCTACGCGCCAGCACCCGAGACATCCACATTCTCCAGCTCTGTAGAGACTACCTCTGAAGCCGTACCTTCCACCTACACAGTTCCTGTTGAGACTACTTCATCCTCCTCTTCTACTGCCGCAACTACAGTCTCTACTGACGCAACTACACCCTCTACTGCCGCCGATGTGACTACATCCTCTACTGCCGTCGATTCGACTACAACCTCTACTGCCGCAACTACAGTCTCTACTGCCGCCAATGTGACTACATACTCTACTGCCGCCAATGTGACTACATACTCTACTGCCGCCAATGTGACTACAACCTCTACTGCCGCAACTACATCCTCCACCGAAGATTCTACTTACACAGAGACAACGGCCATCGACATCCAATATCCTCTGACTGGTATCGTCAAGAGCGCCAGAAGCGGAAAGGTGATGGAATATAATGCGACCCGAAGATTGACAAAAGATGTAGCCTCTCATCAATGCCACCGTCGTCGTCACTTCCTTCGATGGAAACTTTGTTCTGTCCCAAAAGTACGTCGAACACCAATCCAATCATTACACATTATTCACTTCTTCAGAGTCAACAGCGAGGGAAGATACAAGTTCTCCGTGCCCGCCGGAGACTACGATCTCGTCGCCATCTCTAACAAGTACATCACCATCAGCTACGAGATCACCATCACCAATGCCAGTGAGTCCAATCATCCATCCTCATCGTCCGCATCGTGTTAACACCTCTTTAGCCGTGGAATTCGAGCTCGCCATGTCACCTCAGTTGAAGTACGACAACATCAGATTCGTCCTCGTTTGGTTCCGCAACCCTCAAGGTGAGTTCTATATCCATCCTTCACTCACATCATCAGATCTCGACGCCCAACTCACCATCGACGATCGCTGCACCGTCTCCATCGTGCAACCGTGAGTCCATCTGCACCCACAAATATCTCTGACACTCCACAGAAACTGCGCCGAATACAACGCCACTCTGGAGGCCTCTGCCGACAATGGTTTCGGACCTGAGACCATCTCCATCATGGGAGCCGGTGGCCACACTCTAAAGTACACCGTCCAGTGGACCTATGGAAGAGGATCGTGGGCTACATCTGGTGCAGTGCTCACTGCTTACGACCACGAGGGAAAGGTGATGACGCATATTCGAAATAATAGGTCGGAAATTGATTTGTCGTTGTAGATCGGAGAGTTCAAGCCTGCCGAAACGATCAGAAGAAAGAAGTGGGAGGTGTTGACCATCAACAGAGACGGAAAGGTCGAGCTGTCTTCAGACACCGTCCCCGTCGTCAGCAAGCGTAGCCTTTAAAAGTAAAACGAAGTATCGAAGAGTTTTGTTTCTTTTTTTCAGCGATGAATGTGAGAGAGAGCACGATGATCTCGTTTTTATTGTACCGTACAATGTTAATAATATCTACCGTTTCTAGTATTGCTGGGTAGGGCGTAGATGATGATCACCACCGCCAAGATGATGACGATGCAGATGTTGATGACGATCTTGACGAGGAAGGCAACGGGCAACAAGTTGAGCAGACAATGCACCGGATTTAGACTGCAGTAGACGCTCGTGGGATAGAGACAGACTCGATCGAAACCTGCCTCATCTTTCCTCTTGACGTAGCAGTCATCCTTGAATTCTTTCGAGATCTGATGGACGTCAGTGATGTGTCGGATGATGATGTTCTCGTGAGATCATGTGAAGATGGACTCACTGCAGACGATGCAATCCAGCAGACGCCAAAGCAGATGAGACATCCTACGGCTAAGCCGATAGACACACCGAGGCCGATCTTTCCAGTGTTGCTCTCCCAAACCTTGTAAGAGAGGGTACCATCTCCATTATAAGTCGAGTTGTGTGATGATAATGCATCCTTGGGGATGAAACATGGAGCGGTCGTGTTGGCGATGAGAGAGAGACCGTACATCTGACTGGGCGTGCCCGAGTAGTTCTCTTTGATGAGATATCTACAATCCGGGTAGAGGTGGACGGTGTTGTTGGGTTGAGAAACAGGATGAGCTACCCAATAGAAGGAAGTGTATTGGAGAGCAGGAGGCGCTACGAATTGATTTAAGTAGCAGGTCGAATTCACTGTTCAATGTGAGATTGTATATGGGAGAACATGAGGTGTCGGACTCACCAAGTTCAGAATAGCAGACGGTCTGTCTCTGTTCCCAGCTCTTCTTGACCTCCGCATATACGCCGATCAGTACAAAGCCGACGATGGCAATGTAAAGCAGACAGAAGAGAGCGAGAGCCCAGTAGTGGCAGTGAAATTGCCACAGACCGCACCAGCGGCTCTCCGCTATTTCCTCGACCACCTCTAAGATGGAGATGGGTTCTTCCTTCGGAGGCGGAGCATCATCGACACAGTAAGGATCACTTTGTGGCGCCTTCTATCGTTCAGACCGCATTCCGTGTTTTGATGTAAGAGGATCTCACCTGGCTGAACGGCTCGGCCACTATGGTGATGTTGTTATCCTCTGTGTCGATCTCGGCTCCCATGCTTCTGAAATGATGAGAAGCCGATTGGTTGTGTGCTGTTTCGGCTAACGGCAACGTTCCGAGCACGTATTTTTGGTGTTTTTGTCCGAATTCAAGCAACAGCCGGTGTTTGCTTGTCTCTATGAGCTACATTCAAGGCCCAATTTGGTGTTTCTTCAAGCTGACGGTTTAGCACAGCCTCTAACAGTGAATAAAGCGATTGAACGCGAAATCTGAGCGAGCTCGTTAGGGCCAACTGACCAACGAAGAGTCATCCAGCTCAACATCCTTGTTATCGGTTACTCTCTCATCTGACTCGATCGTGGATCCACGCGTAAGTCTCTTTGTCACGTGGAATGACCTCCTCCCGAATTTCCTCTCACATGTCGTCCACGTGAGCAAGAGAGAAAGCATTCCAATTCACAAGTACAAACAACAGCAACAACAACGCACAATGACCGAATTCGTTAAGGAGAGCACCACCGCATCAGATCGCATCCGCGAGGATGAGCCCATCTCCGACGCCAGCGTCGACCCAAAGAAGGAGAGCTCTGTAAGACGTAAGTGATGTTCATCATTGTCACTGCGTCGTCAGCACTGACGACGTCGTACAGAAGACAGTGGTCCAATGAGAAAGGACGCAGCCAAGGCGGTCCAGTCTCAAGCTGACAGAGGTATGCGTTCTGAAGAGGAGAAAGTGGCTGCGAAACACGCCAGCACTGGAAGGGGATACTGAACATAAAACGCAATAAAATCTTCCCGCCAACTTTGATTTTGAACATTCCGCCACTGATCTGATGTATGCCTGAGGATGATACGATCGATATCCGGTGCTAGTGTCCATAAGATCTGCGCTGGACAGGTCATCATAGACGCCGTTGGAGTCGTCAAAGAGCTCATAGAAAATGCGGTCGATGCGAGCGCCAACGTCATAGGTGAGCCATCTTGTTCATCAAACGGTCGATTGATGTGAATCGAAAGAGATTCACTTGTATGACCACGGTTTCGAGAAGATCATAGTAGCCGATAATGGACATGGTATCAGCGACACAGACGTTCACACGATCGGTGAGTTATTATATCCTGCTATCACCTCATTCCATCAGCCAGAAAACATCACACCAGTAAATTGCGAAAATTCGAAGATCTCGATGGTGTCCATACCTTTGGCTTTAGAGGAGAGGCTCTAAACAGTCTCTCTTCTCTGTCATCTCTTTCCATCCACACACGGAACGCATCTTCCGCTGGTAAAATGATCACCTTTGAAAAAGATGGAGGTACGTCGAGCGTGGAGGAGAAGAGGAGAGGTCACATTGGAACCACAGTCAGCGTTTTCGAACTCTTTCGAGATGTCCCCGTCAGGCGACAAGAATGGCAGATCAACAAGAAGAAGGAAGGGTGTCGCATCATGTCCATCATCCAATCGTATGCCATCATCTCCACCGGCATCAAGATCGTCGCCTATCATCATGATGGAACGAAGAGGTGAGCGTGCGTCTCCATCTCATCCTAATGCATCTTACGCTCGTGTTCACGATCATCATCCAGAAACGCATCGGCCACGCTGGTGACGAGCGGAACATCACTCGCCTCCAATCTATCCGAGGTCTTTGGTACTCAGTTTGTTGGCACTCTCGACCACGTAGAATTCTCGTTCGAAGATTCTCACGTCAGAGGAATGATATCAAAGAGGAACACGGAGAGTTGTAGATTGTCGAACGACAGGAGATTCTTTTACGTAAATGGAAGGCCGGTGGACCTACCAAAGATGGCTCGGTGCATCGCAGAGACGTACAAGAATTTTCTTGGAAAATCGCACGCGGCGGTCGTTTTGAATTTTGAAATTCCAACCGGTGAGATCGACATTTATCTACAACGAGGCTGATAGGGTACAGACCGTTACGACGTCAACGTGACGCCGGATAAACGGAAGATCTTACTCCACGATGAGTCCAGGCTAGTGGAGAGCTTCAGACGGAAATTTCAAGAATATTTCGAGGCGGCAGAAGTTTCTACGAAGAGTCTGGGACGATTGACGTGCAGTGGAGAGATAACACTACCCGGGTGAGGATTTTTATTTCAATTTATTGTTCCACATTGAGACATCCAAATCTCCCGCTCTATTCGTTCTGATTCGTCCAGATCACAAGACTCACCCCCTCCCTCACCTTTGAAACGCACGGAGAAGAAATTGTCACAATTCATGCTATCTACTACGAGCAAAGGGTGAGACCGACATCTCATCACACGACCCGTTCTGACAATCGAGAAGGCCACGCAGAGACACATCTCCTGCGATGAAACGCACAGAGAGCAAATTATCAAAGTTCATGTTACGTTCCACCTCATCACAGAGGTGGGAACGAAGAGATGCAATGCATGTTGCCATCCACTGACGTACGCCAGTTCACAAGAGTCTACACTTTCACCTTCTTTGCCAAAATCCGTCGATGATCTATCTGTACAGACTACGTGTATCACGAACCAATCAGAGTGGGTCGACTCAAACCTTCTCCTTTGCTTAATGTACACAGGTCGGACGATTCCACTTCTCTCATGACATCATCTGACCACGATGAATCGTCACGACACACTTTCTCCACCTCACGATCATCATCGTCTGTCGATCATGTCTCATCGATACCACAAGATTCACCAAAGAGAGACAATACGGCTCGTAGGCTAGAAGGAAATCGTCTGTCACAATTCATGTTGAACGAAAACTCTGCAGGCCGATTCGGTAAATTGGAGACAAGCGAGGAACCTCCAAAGAAGAAGATGAGACTAGAGGCGGTCACGGAAGAGGAAAAAGATCCGAGAGAATTCGCGCGGGAAACGGAGCCGGACGGGAGTAGTCAGGGAGAGGGCCTGCGGCACGAAAAATCGGTCCGATCACGTGATCTAAAAGAACTTTCGATGGAAGATTCTCGAGAGGAACCACGAATCATGAGTGACTTGGAGTGGAGGAGACAGAAAGGAAGAGTCAACACTACCACGTCCGTCATCAACATGAACATCAGCATGAGAGAAATAGAAGAAGGATGGAGGAAGAGGTGCAACGAGAGAGATGTAAATACTTGCGGCCTACAAGACTTTCACTCCACTGAAAACATGCAGAGGGTGAGATGATTTAGCCTCTTTACTCTATGGACGTTCATCATCATCATCTCACGTCCATCAGATCATGGAGAAAAGACATTTCGAAGAGATGAAAGTCATCGGACAGTTCAACTCTGCCTTCATCATCACAGAGCTAGATGGGGTCCTCTTCATCATCGATCAACATGCAACAGACGAAAAGTACAATTACGAAACGTGATGGTGTTTCAGATGATGATCACCTCTGACACCATTCAGATTACAATCCGAGTGTAAATTGAGTCGACAACGATTACTGCAGCCAGAACTCGTGCAGATGACGGCAGAAGAGAAGATGATCGTGAGAGATCACATCGCCGTGTTTCAGAGATGTGGTTTCGATTTCGCATGCGATGAGGAGGAGGTCAGGTTGACTTGTTTCCCGTTCAGTAAGAACAAGTCTTTCGGAAAGTACGGTGCGTGTGTCCTGCGGGACTCCATCACATTAGCATGTCGGCTGACCACTTTAGACATCTTCGAGATGATCAACATGCTGAGAGAAGATCCCTCTCTAGACTGTCGTCCTTCGGGCATGAACACTCTATTTGCATCGAGAGCGTGCCGTCGGTCCGTTATGTTTGGTGATCCTCTCAAAGGCGCAGAGATGAAGAGGGTAAATGACTCGGCGTCGATCGTGCTAATCATCCGACAGATCGTAAAGAACATGGCGACGTTGAAGAACCCCTGGTGCTGTCCTCACGGAAGGTAATGAGCTTCGATCGTTGTGCGACCTGACATACAGACAGACCCACCATGAGCTACCTGACTGATTTGAAGAAGATCAATGGAATGGAGAATGAGGAATAAACGTGTATGAAATTAAGAGGTTGCAAAGTCAGAGGTGCCCTTTTTCTTCGTAAACAAACAATTGACAGTGAACGCCCACCACTTTAGAAAGCAACCAACTTCTACACTGTCCGCAACGCTGGGAAATTATTTGGAGCAATGAAAATGGATGACGGTTGGTTTCCGGGGTAACTAAGCGAGCTTCGCCGTTAGTCAAAAGGCGGTAGGACAACAACAACAACCACACAAGAGCGGCCATCATGAAGATATCCGAACTCATTCACCACCTCGATCGAGAGGTCATCCCCATGCGATCTATCCTTCCCCACGAAGATGCAGTCGTCCGTGCATTATGCAACGAAACAGAGTCACAGAGAGATAAAGAGTCAACGGCTCGAACCGAGAAGACGAAGAGACAGACGGGGTCGTCTCATCAAAGAGAAGTTCTCGAGAGCATCTTCAGAGGCAGTCCGTATCCTAACGCAGAGCTGAGGAGAGAGCTGGCCGAGCAGTTTCAGACGACACCGAGGAAGATACAGATCTGGTTTCAGAATCGTCGAAGCAAGGCAATAAAGAAACCTGTGCAATGAAGAGGCTATGGCTGCGATGACGATGACACAAAAATCGTGCTTGGTTGGGTGCATCATCGATAGCACAGCTAGAAAGACGATTCGGTCTTCTCCAGGATCCACATTATACAGAACACGCAGCGTCACACAGCATCGCACATTCGTTTAGGTCGTGTGTTGCTGTCTGAAGACATCGTCCGGGCTTTGGAAATGGTGACTGAATGAAACACAAGTGGAAGGTCCTTCAACCTGCCAAACTCTTTTTACAAACCGAAAATAAAGGTTGACATAGCAGGGCTCTCACACCTAAACTGCTGCTGTTGAGCTTCCAAACCCCTCTCACCGCGCTCGTATCGACTATCATCTATAGATATGTGCACCAGATATCACCAGCCTCCACACAGATCTTCAAATAGACAGCGAGACGTTGAGCCAGTTCTAGACCTATATCTAAGTGTGTCACCCATTGTGGATGCCCTCTGGCGTTGTGAGCTTACTTTTTTTGGTTCCTGTTGTTCGCTTTAAAGTGCGACGTGTAATTCGATTTACAAGTCTGGGTAAAAACCAAAGTTCAGGCGTCCCGATAACGGAAAGCAGAGACTGGCTCGCATCACAACAAACAACACGTATTATTAAGACAACACCATGTCCGCTCTATCTATTGCATCTTCTTCTCCCATCACCTTCTCTCCAGTGGGGACTAGACACCTCGAGAGAGTGAATATGCAGCCCGCAGAGAGGGTGAGATATGGTGTCACTGATGCACTTGACTCACTTGGCAATAGTTGTTTCAAGATTTGGACAAGGAGCTCAGACGTGACCCCAATGGGGCAAATGTGATTTCAATCATGAAAGAGTACCTCAGCACTCACGATGATTGGCAAGACTATATGAATTTCAACGAGCACAAGTACGCCAGAAACTTGATTGGCTCTAATGATATGCTTGAGTTGATGGTCATCTGCTGGCTACCAGGCCAAGTTAGCCCTGTCCACAACCACGCTGTAAGTCTTACCACTCACCTCTCGTCCACATACATCCTCCATTCTGAGAAATGTAAATCTCAATCGGATATCTGAACCCATTTCAGGGTCAACACTGCTGGGCCGCCGTGTTAGAAGGAGTCGTCGAAGAGACTCACTTCCACTTCTCATCCACCCATTCTCCATTCGGAGAGGGACCATTGGAGGCCGTAGACGTCCATCAAGTCTCGGCCGGCGACGTCTCCTACATCACCGATGACATCGCCCTCCACGTTCTCAAGCCGGCCAATGATAAGAGGGTCGCCACCCTGCATTGCTACTCTAAGCCCATTGCTGAGTGCAACATTTACTGCCCCTGCCATGGCACCATCACAAAGAGGAAGCTCGGATTCTATACCGTCAACAAGCGTCTGCAAGATATGGTGAGTTTTAGAAAGTGTTGTGTAGGTGAAGATTTTTGCTGATAACGTTATCACAGTATGATGCCTGCGGAGGTTCCAAATAATTGGTCCGCTGTAGATACCCTTGTATAGATAATAAATCAAGACACATGAGATGTTTTGCTGCTTGAATAGAAGAATGGCTTGGCGATAGTGTATGAGCGTGCTGATGGTCGGCTCTTTCAGAGGTCTTTGATGCACATGCATAATCTGTATAATCTCGATGACATAACTCCGAGTTATAGCTCTTGGATACTTCAATAGCACCAATTCAATCAATTGAATCGTCAAGAGGTCGTAGCGAACTCCTTTTCGATCAGGAAGCCATTCTAAGTAGTACACACAACAACACGGAAAAGATCAGTAAAGTTCGACCGCTGACACTGCCAAACAGAACTACAGGACCTCCGTAAGCATCCTCTCCCTCGCTCTTGGCATGCGACGAAAGCAGAGGACCAGTCCACCTCAAGTGAGCGAGTTTACTCATCAACGATCCAGCGCAACAAATAGTTCTAAAGAGATGTTATCATCAAGATCACATGGTCATCAAATACCAAACGAAGAATTCAATAATTTATTCCCTCGATCATGGCGTCAACGAAGACACCGGTACGAGATCTATCTCCGTTCTGGAGCCTGCCGATCCAGTCTTACCAGACCCACTTCTTGCAGTGGTCGAGGAGTGTAGCAACTCTGCGATTTCACATCAGACAATGCAGGTTGATGTCGATGTCGAATACTCACTGCTGCTGAACCAGTATCTGATCTTTGTGAGAGGCATGTGTATCTCCAAGATGATGAAGCACACGAGAAGTCGAACTGTCCACGTGATCGCATCTCTCCGCATGATGGTCTTTGATGTATCGTGTTCCACCTATCGTTCACATCAGAACCTGTCGATTCACGATTCTTCATCAATGACAGAAGAATTCAACTCACGACGTTCGAGATGACGGTATGGAGTGCGGCGAGGATCTGCAGCATCAACACGGCGATCATCTTGAAGGTCATCTGCTCGCGATCAGTTCAACATCTCCGCATCGATCGCCGTCACCATTTTCATCTTGTGGGCCATCATCTCGGGCATGACTCGACACAGTCGAATGCCGTAGACGGTAAAGATGATTCCAAAGAGGAGCCACACGGTAGAGAAGAAACTCCACTCGAAGGGATAGAAGGTCCTCCAGGCGGATACAGTCCATATCTTATAGTTTCCGACGATCTGCATCACGTCTTCAACATGCGTGGACACCGATGGGACGCACCCTTCCAACCCAGACACTGCCTGAGATGACGGTGACGAGAATGAAAGGAATCTTGAAACGTTGTAGGAAAGTGAGTTTCGTCATCACTTGTTCCACTGTGAGCTCTCCTTGATAATTGGAATTGACCTTCATCATCATGTCGCGTTGCTTGATGCTCTTCATGGTCTTCTGATACAGTTCGGCCCTATCGAATTCAGTCAAAATGAGTGGGAGAGACTCACCAGTGAAGAAGAAGACCGGTGAAGAGAACGATGAATAGCCAGTCGATCAACATCCAGATGGCGTTGTAAAAGTGGAATGGCATGATATTGTAAGTTCCCCACCAATCGAGAGCAGACAGAAGGAACATGACTGGCGATCAATGAGCTGCAGGAGGGATGATGTGATACTCACACAGACAGATGAACAAGTTTACGGAGAGGGAGAATTGAACGACTCTCCTTATGTTGGTCTGTCCGGCCACCACGGTTGGAGATGCAAATCTGATCTCTAAAAAGAGACGCGAACAGATAAGGAAGATGAGAACAGAAGACAGAATAGCCGTGATGATTCTCATTGCTTTCACTCCTCGTTCGTTTTCTAAAAGTGCACCTGTGGACACCGTCAGTTCGTGTGCGATGTCATCTGAACTCACTGTGTCCACACGAATCGGTTAAGAGAGTGCCATTCTCACTCGTGGGATAATCATATCTTCACACGGTTAACATCCTCCACGAGCATCTTTATCCACTCACGCTCCGAAGCACCTGCACGTCCCGTCATCTTGACACTTTCCTCTTCCTTGGCAGTCTGTGCAATGTTGCGCCAGCGTCGACTGATAGATACCGAGTAGTAAGAGGCTGATCCACACTGCGTGGTGCTTTGAGGCCATTGCGGTTGGTTGACGAATGCGGTCAGCACCACCTAGCCCTCCAGAAATGTCCCAACGGAGGGTGCTTCTCTTCTTCTCCTTGAGGTGGAGCGGTTGTCACGATCAGAATCCCGAACAATTAGAATCTATATGCTCATGAGCCCACGACGCGAACTGCAGGCAAGTATGGGGCTCAGATTGAGCGGTAGATCCCTTGGATAGTGTCGAAGCCCATCAATGGGTCTGCAGGTGTAGGCCTCTGGGTTCACATTCTGTGTCCATTCTGGGAGCGTCTGAAAGAATGCATAGGGAGAGGCCTATCGAGCTACGATGAATAGCCCATCCCTATTTCATGTTCGACTGCCTTCGTTGATTAAAGGAGAAGTCGTTCAACATCTGCTCTCTCTATGGAAGAGTGGGCCAGATATGGTGCAAGTTGTCATCAAAAATTGAAACCGTCGATCGCTGGGACAAAGAGAATGCAACAACGGTGAACCTTCATGATGACGATGCAGATCACCAAGTCTATTTCTTATCCTTCTTCTCCTTCTTCTCCTCCTTCTCTTGCTTCTCTTGCTTCTCTACCATCTCCACCACCTTCTCCTCCTCCTTCTTCTCTTCCTCCTTCTTCTTAAAGTTCAACTGTTCCATGGCCTTCTTCTGTCTGTACTCTCTGTCCTCCAGCTCTCTCTTCTCCTTCTTCTCTCTCTTCTCCTTCGAGATCAGCCCCATCTCTTCCATCTTCGCCCAGTTGTTCTTCTCCACGACCCTCAACGCATCGTCTCTGTCAAACTCTGCCTTTCTCTTGGCGATCTTCTCCGCATACTTTTCTCTCAAGCTTTCCATCTTCTCCGCAATGAGGTCGTTCTTCTCCTGTGCATCCATCTTCTCTGCCTCGGCCGTTCTCTCGATGGACTTGAGCAGGGAAGCTTCTTCTTCCTTCATCCTGCGGAGCTCCCTCGCGTTGGCGACGTAGTCATCCACCTCTCGGTACGCCCTCTCGTCTCTCTCCTTCTCGATCTCGTCGAGCATGTTGATGCGGGCCACTTGACGTTTCTTGTGCTCGGCGGCGGCGACGGGGTCGGATCGAATGGCGAGGTAGTCGGCGAGGACCCAGTCCAAGTATTCGACGTCTATGTTGGGATCGTTCGGCTGATGGGGTGAGGATGAGGTGAGGATGAGATGAGGATGAGATGAGGATGAGATGAGGATGATGATGATGATGATCTGTATAGGTGATGGGAGGTGATGATGATGGTGATGATGTCGAGAGGTGATGGGAGGTGATGATGATGATGGTTGATAGTGATGACAATGTCATGTGATGGTTGATGATGATCACCTTGTCCATGACCGCTTGCTCCTCTTTCGTGGGCAGTGTGTAGTGGTAATCGTAAGCATCTCGGTTGAGCAGATGGTTGATGCCATCGTAACCCACAATACCTCTCTCAGCCTCTGTCTCTCTGTAGATGCCTTCTGCTTCCTCCCAGGCGGTCAATTGTCTCAGATTGAGTTGCTCCAGCATCAACTTTCTCTTGTTCAAGTTCATGTAAGGCATGTTCTCCGGGGCCTCAAGGACATCCATCACGTCCTGCTTCGGTTGTCTGATGACCTTGATGTGATCCTCTCCGAGTCTCTCTTCGATCTGTGGAATGATGTCCAGTCTCTGTATTCATCATCAGCATCATGATCATCTCATCGACATCATGATCATGATCATCATCAAGATCATCATCATGATCATCATCAAGATCATCATCAAGATCATCATCATGATCATCATCATGATCATCATGATCACGATCGACATTTGCATGATGATCATAGACACTCCTCACCTTCTTCTCCTTCGCCACATCGATCTGCACCATGAAGTCCCTGTACACTGCCAACTCCATATCATCCAGCAGAGTCTGGTCCGATATCACCAGCATCTTCTCGTCGAACGGTACTGTGTCCGCCTCCTCTTGGGTCAAAACCGGAGGCTTCGGCTTCTCGTGCCCGACCAACGCGTTGAAGTCAAAGTCATCAGAGACTTCTTCTTCGCAGGAAGGATAGTCTGCACTGATGGCAGCTTCCTCCATGTCTTCTCTGATGACGTCGAAATAGGCCGTTCGGTATTTGAGTTCGGCTCGGTTGTAGTCGGTCGTGAGATCCCGCTCGGCTTGTTTGTATTGGAGGAATTCGGCATCCATGAGTTTCTGAGCTTCTGGGGTGAGGAATTTTCTCTCCTGGAGGGTGTGAGAGTTGTAGATGGTGGAATGGCGAGTTGTAGACGGATGGAAGATGGAAATCGGAGACGGAATAAGGTGTCGGGTTGCAGATGGATGAAAGATGGAAATCGGAGACGAAATAAGATGGCGAGTTGTAGATGAACTCACGTGATCGGACAGGGCCCTGACTGGCATCGCTGCAGCCCTCATCTTCCTCCAGAATGCCTTCTTAAACAATCTATCCCTCTCGTACTTGAGCTGCTCCACCTTCGACAGCAACGCCTGCTTCCTCTGGTTCCTCTTGATGTCCGTCAGCCGATCTTTCGTGAAGGGAAAATAATCGACGTCCTGTAGGCCGCCCGTTCGCTTCCAAGGAGAGTCCCTCTTCCGAATGTCCGTCTCGTCGTATCCATCCATCCTCTTGAGATCGTCTTCTCCTGAAGCGAAGGCGCCTCGCATGTCTTCGATGAGGTGAAGGTAGTCCCACTCTGCCTTCTTCTGCTGCAGCCACTTTTCGTCACGCAGTTTGAACCAGTTCTGGAGGGTCTCGTCGACTTTCTCTTCGCCCCACAGTTCGTGGTCGATGAGCCAGGCCTGTGGATGTCAGTGAAATTTCATCGAGATCTCACCTTCAGCTCCATGGCTTCTTCCTCGCGGGCGTCTTCGGGCATGTACCTGAGACGGTCAGAAAGATATTCGTCCGTCTACAACGCGCCTGTGTTTGTAGTTTCTCACGGCGTCGGACTTGAACATGAGAGATTCTTCTTCAATGATGGCTCTCGTGGTGGGCTGCAAGATGTTGATCAGAGGTTTCGCTAGCTGAATGGTCTCCTGCATGGTCATCTTGCTGACGTCCCTGTTTTTAAAGAGCTCCATCGTCTGATCATGATGAGTTATCATCGTGATGGAGGATGTCGACTCACGACGGCGACGGCGGCCAATCGAATGTGTTCCTCGGTGGTCTCGATCATGTAGGGCTCCAAATAGTCTCTCTTGAAGATGATCTTCGATGCTTCTTCGGCACCAACGGCTTCGAAGAGTTTCTCGTCTTCTTCGGCTTGGATTTCCATCTCTTCCATCATCTGGACCGCTCTCTGTCCTGTGTCAGTGATGATGTTGTCATGATGCATGTGTGATGTGATGTGATCATGTAGGTGATGATGAAGGTGATGTGATGTGATCATGTAGGTGATGATGAAGGTGATGTGATGTGATCATGTAGGTGATGATGAAGGTGATGTGATGTGATCATGTAGGTGATGTGATGAAGGTGATGTGATGTGCATGGTGATCTACATATGGATAGAGGATGGAGAAGAAGGCCTCACGTCATCACACCAGAGGTCATCCTTCTTGATGGGGATAAAGTGGCGGAGGGTTCGGGCAGCACCTGGGTTCTCATCTTCGAAGGGAAGATCGTATGCAGGCTTCTCTTTACCGATGAATGGATTACCTGGTGCACTCAGTCGTGGATAATCATATGATAATGTTCATTATTACGCAAGTGATCAACGTGATGTGACACATGCGATCCACGTGGATGATGGATGTGATGATGTAGATTGGTGTCTACGATGAGAGAGATCCTCACCCCATCTCGGTGTGGTCTCTACGATGAAAGACTTTGGCATCAACTTGAGTCTCATCTTCACTCTCATCTTATCAAACGGATGCAACTTCTGCACGTCCTCGTCTAATTCTTCATCGAGCACCTTGGTCGACATGTTTCCACGCCTCGACAGCCGCTTGCTACGTCCACGTCAGAGGTCACGTGACTTACTTCCTCCTCACTTGGTCATACCAGTCAGATCTCTCCATTCTGGATTGGTTCTTCCGTAGGCGTGTGGATCCTCTACTTCGAAGACGTGTTTTCCTTCCAGAATAGCGAGGGGCTCGAAGGCAGAGCCACGCAGGGCGTAGTTTCGATCGTAGAGTTTCGTGAGGAGGGCGTTCTCTTCCTTTCTCTGCTTGATGAAAGCATCGCGGGTCTCTGGGTCTTGGTATGCGGCCACTTCTTCGAGGTCTCTCTTGATCTTGTTGCTGATGCGATCGTAATTGTCCTGAATGGGTGAGATTCTTTTCGTTACATCATCAAATGAAGTGTAATGCTGAGTCATCATCATCATCGTGACGATGATGGAATCATCATCGTGACGATGATGGAATCATCATCGTGATGATGGAGGGTGTAATGTCGATGGTATCTCACGTGGTATTCCTGTTCCTTGGTCCACCTCCTCTCGACTTCGTATCTTCCGCTGAGGGTGAAGTTCCACTCTGGATCCATCTTCTTTACGAGCTCCGTGAATTCGGCTCTCCTCTTTGGCATCTCAAAGTTGATGTACTCCCACCATTCCTTCTTGTTCTCCGTAGGATGAGGTATCTGTATCGCGTGAGCACAGTGCAAACGTTCCGTGGTCTCACCTGCCCCGTGTGGATGTAAAAGGGGTCGATCTTCTCCCCAAACTCTCCGACACCGTAACGATGATCGTCGAATCGATCTACAACGCGTCAATTCACGTTACGAGTCACGTGATCGAGGTCACGTGATGTGTACTTACAATTGATCCCGCGGATACCGCGATGGGCTAGGGCGATCGGATCATCTTCAACTGTGTCCCCGTGGAAATGGTTGAAGGTATCTGGATTACCTGGCCACATCTGGTACGTCGATCTACAACTCGTTCTACAACGAGCCAAAACTCACCATGAGGCCGTCGACGTAGATGGGCTTTGTGGGTGAGACGTGAGGAGGATAAAAGTGCAAGACATCGTTGGGACCACCAGATAAAAATCGCTCCTGATGACTCGTGAGCGAAACCCCCGATGCCGTTCCCGCCAAAAAAACGGTCGATTCTCACCTGAATTTCGGCCTGCTTTCGGCTCAACTCCATCGTGAACATTCTCGCCTCGAATTGCAGTTGAGTTTCTCCTGGAAGTCTCTTCTTGTCGTACACGGACAGATCTTGTTCGTTCTCGAATTGTGCCATCTCTTCTTCTTCTTGCATCAAGTTGGGCATGCGAAACACTTGCTCTTCTTCGAACGATTTCTTCTTCTTCTTCTTCTTGTCCTTCTCTTCCTGAGTTTCCTTTTCTTTTCCTCCCTTCTCTCCTGGATTGATGGCGTCGTCCTTCTTGTCCTTTTCCTTTTCCTTCACCTTCTTCACCTTGCCGAGCTCGCCTTCCGGTTCTTCTGCTTCTTCTTCATCAAACTTCTTTTTGATGGAGGCCAATTGGGCTGCGTCCTTCCTATCTGGATCTTTGAAAGGATTGTATGCACGGAAGCGGTGATCGGGTGACACATCGAGAACGTCTCGAGGGTTGAGCTGGTATTGATAGGGGTAAGTTGGGGGGTCTTCTCCCTTCTCGATGACTTCGAGATGATCGAGGAGGAGCTGATGGGCTTCGACCATCTGATATGGGTGAGAAATGGATGATATAGATGGGTTGCACCTTCTTTTGGATGAGCGGGGCACCTCCCATATCAGGGTGATTGTTTTGAACCATACACCTGGGCGAATGAGAAATGGATCGAGATGGAAGAGATGATCACTTCATGCAATCGTCTAATAAATCTGAGGTCAACTCTGTGTCAGGGTGGATTCCTAAAATGAGACACGCTTCGTGATAGGTCATCTTTCTGAGGAAGGTGCCAACCCACTCCATATGAACGGGGCCTTCCGCAGGGATCTATGGCTTATCAATACTCTCGTTCATGTGAATGATTTCATTATCAATCAAGACTCTGATCAAAGCACATGATTGACTTCAAATTCCACCACTATCGTCAGGAATCGAGAAAAATAGGTATTGAAGACTTTCTGAAGATGTAATCAAAGGTAAACTCACCCAGTATGTATCAGGAACTCCATTTCTATTGTCTTTCACCACCGCACCAGTTGGTGCGCTCGGTGCATATTCTCCAGGTGGTCTTGGGGGCTGATGTCTGCCAGTCTCATAAAAGTTAGGAGGTACGAATCTCTTCTTCGATCCCAAGCCAAACCCAAACAGATGCCTCTTCTGATCGAAGCTCTTGATTTTTCTGTCGATGACTCTAGCACGTAACATCGATCATGCTTATGGAGGAACGTGAGATGCGGGTCAAGGAAACAGAAGAGGACTTCTTACCGTGCTTGTGTACGGTAGCTATCGCAACAATTTGATGGAGAAAATACTTGGAATATTTCTTCTGTGTGGAAAAGAGGCAAAACCCTTGACGAGCTGGTTATTGCAGTTGCATGTTTTCTTGCCTATACCGTTCACACACCACCACCACTCAAATATATCGAGTATTAAGACACAAGACTTCTATAAAACATGGATAACACCATTTCGTACGTCATTCCAGAGAGCTCACAGAAGCCAAAGATCCTGACTCTTGTACCTTCGGTGGGTGTTGCATCAGAGACATTATGAGATTGATCGTCCGAAGGACCCCGGATCTAGATACAAGACCAAGCAGATTCAAGTCCAAACGGTGGGCAAGAGTAAGATGATCAAGAGTTTCTTCTTGAACATCAACGAAGTAGCCAAATCGATGAAGGTTCCTCCGAGTTGTATCTTTTCATCAGACAATCGAACACATCTAATACTCATGTTCTTTGACTCCTTTAGACATCGTCCATTTCATCGCCTATTCCATCGGTACCCAGGCGAAGTACGACTCCAAGAAGCCAGAGAGACAACAAGGTGAGACAATTAGAGGGTTAAACTTCACGTTGAACGTCTCTTCGATATATGTGTCTGATCCGTTCAAGCATTTCTCACGGGAGAGCATGACATGAAAGACCTGTCGAAATGGACCGTCCAATTCATCAACGAAGTTTTACTCTGTCCAACCTGTGGACTCCCCGAGCTCGTGATCACCATCGAAAAGAACGTTCCAACCGGTTCGTGCAGAGCTTGTGGCTCTTGCAAACCTCTCCCCATCACAAATGAGAGATTCAAGAAACACATCATCAACCACCCTCCAGCCGTAGGTAAAGAGGCATGGTCCGGCAACACCGGCGCCACCAAGTGAGTTGTCCATTCCTCCATCACATCACATCTTCTAAACTGTCTCAGGAAGCAGCAGAGCAAGGACAGAAAGGACACGAAGAAGAACAGCAAGAAGGAACAGGAAGAAGAGGAAGAAGAGGAAGAAGAAGAAGAGGAGGACGATGATGATGTCATCTGGTTCTCTGATACGTCCGCGGAGGCTACGAAGAAGAGAAGAGAACAGCTCATGGCCGACACAGACATGACCGTAGACCCCACCGAAGGTGAAACCACATCCATTTTATTTCCTTTTATTTCCTTTTATTCTCTCATCTCATCCGATGCAGAGGTGATCGCCGAGACCGAAAAGATGAGCGTCAGCGACAAGAAGGAGAAGAAGAGTAAGAAGGAGAAGAAGGAAGGCAAGGCAGCCGAGAAGGAGGACGAAGAAGAGTCTCTCTTCACTTCGCAACTGAACCAGATGGTCGCCAAGAACGGTGACATCTCTACAGCCATCAAAAAGCAGAAGGCAGACATCACCACCCTCTTAGAGGGTGAAGGTGCCCGCACACAGTTTCTAGAGTGGCTCGTGAGCCACATGACTCAGCTAAAGACGATACCAAAGGTCGCCGTCGTGGTGAAGCAGCTCTACGACGAAGACCTCTTGGAGGAAGAGGAGATTATGGCTTGGAATGGAAGTCTTAAAAACCAGACCGTGAAGAGCAGCGTGGCTCCTCTCATCAAGTGGTTCGAGTGGGTTTCGGGGGTGGATGATGATGGGTGATGACACGTCTGCAGGGAAGCGGAAGAGGAGAGCGAGGAGGAAGAAGACGAGTAGAAGTTCACACGAAGAAGAAGCAACAATGAATCACATGTCATGATCATCGCGTGTCCTTTTGTGTTGTAGATGGATGAAATGAGAAGCGGTTTTTGTGACAAAGAAAAACCTTCATGATGGACATCTTTGAAGAGATCAGACTGTTGAAAGCAGAGTATGCAGAGTTGTCGAATCACCTTTGTGAGTTGGAGAGAGAAGAACAGGAGGTGGATGAGCTCATTGCATCTGCCCATCTCGAGAGACAGAAGATAGAAGAAGAGACGACGACGCTGTTACGGTGAGTGGCGCTCATCGATGTTTGTCGACGATTCACACGAACATCAGGACGGCTGCATCGGTCGAAGTGGTTCTCATCGAAGCCCAAGTTGAAGTTGAACATCTGCAACGATTTTTAGACAAGGGCACTGCCAGCAACAACAAGATCAGAGAGGTACGACCGTTTACATCTCATGATTCACGAGTTAAGGATCTTGAGACGATTCAAATGGACAATGCAAAGAAGATCCAGCAGTTACATCATGAGATCATCGACCCCGCTGAAGAGTTGAAGCGACTTTCTCGAAAGTTGGAAGAGGAGACAACAGAAGCTCAACAGACTCTGAAGGTGAAAGAAGAGGAAAACCAGAAGAAGAGGAACGAGATCTCTGCGTTAGAAGAGAAGAAGAGGGAATTGATGGTGACACATGATCTCAGAGTGGATGATAACACGACACAGAGACAAGATGAAGAACGAAGAAAGGAAGAAGTCAAGAGGATCGAAGAGAAGAAGGGACAAGATCAACCTCTCCCGATGACAAAGAAGACCGAAGAGAAGCCCCAACACCTCTCATCTTCCACCTCCAACATCATCTCGAAACCTTCCACACTTCCCGCCTGGGATCTCAACATCGACGACCTCATGGACTTTTAACTCTTTATACACCTTCCCCGAGTGGTCTCTTCAACGTCATCCATCTCATCGTCTCTCCATCTGATTCAACGCCACTCTCTTCCTTCTACTTGCTCGTGTCTCCAAAGAGGAGCGGCTTCGTAAAGTGTTCCGTCGTCGCGAGCTTGCTCATGATGTTCCTCTCCTCTTGGTTCAAGTTTTGTGGCATCTCTCCACCGATCTGGAGGTACATGTGACCCCTCTTTGTCTCTCCCTCTGCGTTTCCTCTGCAGATGAAGCCTTCGTTTGTTACCTTTGTCGTGTTAGACGATGAGTTTGTGATGCATCGACATGATGCATGCGTTTGTGATGAGATTGCACGATGATGATGGGTGATCGTGTCACCTTGATGATCTGATGTTTCGGCTTCTCTCCATTGGATGATTGAAGGGAGATGATGCCTGGGACATCGACTGGGATCGTCTTTCCATAAAGAGAGACGACCTCTATGCGAGTGCCCAACAGCAAGTGGGGCAGGGGAATCGAAATCTTGCAGCAGACGTCGTCGCCGCTCCTCTGGTAGAAAGCATGGTTCTCCACCTGATGTCGTTAGAGATTGAAATAAAATACAATAAATGATTATACGACGAAATTTGAATCTCACCTCGAAGCAGATGATGAGATCACCGGGTGCACCACCTTCTACTCCTTCGTCTCCTTCGTTCTCAAAGACTTGTTGTGAGCCGGGGAGGACGCCAGCCGGTACGTTTACCGTGCATGTCTTTCTAGATGACATTTTTCCTAATCCCCCACAGTTACTGCAACCGAGGCCTCTGTTCGATATGCCAGAGCCGTTTCCAAGCATGCTGCTCGTACCACTCATGCTGGTCGAGTTGATGGAGATGGACGTGTTCATGCTGGCGGTTCCGTCACCGTTCGAGCCCGAGCCGTTGCAGGTCGTGCAGGTGGTAGAGACGCTGGCCGATAAGTTCATGCCGGCGGTGTTGATCTTGGCGGACAGCATGCCCTTTCCATTGCAGTCTCTGCAATTTCCACTCTGCGTGGGAGAGCCACTCAGGGAGGACGAATTGGAGGCAAACTTGCTGACGCAGGTGCCGGCCCCATGACATTGAGGACACAGGAGACTGCGAGAGAACTCGATAGTCTTCGAACAACCGTAGAGAGCCTCTTTGAAGCCCACGCGGAGTGTGGTCTGTAATGATTGTCCTCTCCTTGGAGGTGGTCTGGGAGAGTTTGGAGTGATGATGTTCGTGTTGAACTTGGCTCCGAGTTGGTTGAGAAGAGAGGAGCCGACCATGCTCTCTAGACTGAATGTAGATCCATTGAGATTATGTGTCGAGCCACCACCGACGCTCGAAAAGTTACCGGTACTCTGTGAGAACTCTTCGGCACGCATGGGAGAGAAGTTTCCCAACTTGCCGGTAGAGCTGAGAAATTGTTCCAATGCATTGGAGGTCTTGGTGCATTTGAAGGAGCTCTTCAGGAGATTCATCGTGGACGTAGAAGAGAGCAGTGCTTCGTATGCTTCCGTTACCTTGAGATGGTTGGATGCGATTTGTGGAAGAGAGGGTGATCTCTCAAACTCTACATACCTTTGCAAACATGCGTTCTGACTCTTCCTTTTTACCCTTGTTGTTCGGCCTGTCCGGGTGGAACTCCTTTGCTAACCGATAATATGCCTTCTTGATGGCGTCCTCGTCGGCAAACTCATCGACGCACAATATATCTCTATAATCTCTCTCCCTCTTCCTCTTTCTATCCACCTCCATCTCTATCGTCTCGCCTGACCGAATCATCAGCTCCGCCTCTCCAAATTCATCACTCACCTCTTTATGAATATCGCTGCAGCGGTTTGTGTATAACTCTAAAGTCTCTGCTCCCCAGGGTGTGGAAGCGTGATGAGGAGGTAAAGGTTTCCTTCTTCTTTGATAGAGGACTTCGGAAGGTGTCTACATTACCTACATCTCCGCCCCGCCATCAATTTAGTGAGAAAATGCGCCGAAATTTATATTGCTCCTCCCAATTAGCACCGCGTGACGGAATAAACATCGGAGTTTTCATCTAAATCTATCATTCATGCCGCCAGTGAGAAGAAGATATGACGCCGCGGGTGTTGTCATCGTCTATTCGTGTGTGATTCAACCCCTTCTCTTCGGATTCCACCACCAGTAGATGTCTTTTGTGAAGGTCCGGTCGTCCTGTTTCCTCTCCTTGTATTTCAGCTCTGATTCAATGGTGCATTTCATCAGGATGGCGTCTGCGGAGACAATCATCTCCTCCTTCTTGTCGTCGTTCTCGACTATCACTTTCGATCGATCCTCTTTCAGAACACAGTTCTGTTCCAATACGGTCCTCTCCCTGCGTCCATCAGCCATCAAGATCGAATGTCGTTCCATCACCATATGATCTTGATGGTGACGCCCGTCCTCTCTGCATAGACGGCAGATAATCGACCGAGTCTGCCGTAATGTTTTCCCTTCAGAGCGCCAGACTTTCTCATCTCATCTGCCCATTCAGGTTTCATCACCAAGAACTCATTCACAAGGATTGTCTCTCCATCTGTCTGCATCAGATGAATGGACGAGAGTTTTCCCACTCTTGTTGATGCCCTCATACTGCGCTTTCCCATGGTGACTGTCCAGTACTGGTCCCCACGGTGTTGGTCTCTCTGACTCAATCACTTCTGTCGTCCTCATTTCAGCTCTACCTCTCTTCACAACAGCACCCACCCTTGATCTTTTCAATCAGAGCTCTGCCTGCCAGATCCTCCAATCCCTTGTCCCTCATGTACCGCCTGTACACGTCAGGCGCATCAACTAGTCCCTCCACTTCCTGCCACGTGCTGCATTGTAGTCAACTCTGCCACATGTGACCAGTTAAGGACCTGCAGAGACAGTCTCGACGCAGTAACCTTAATGTGTCTTGCAATTGAGACACGTTAACCTTAACGCGCAAGACGGTCTCATGCAGGTCCTTAACACCAGTGAATTCTCACTTGTGGATGCTGGGCCATCCCTTCCATTTGACCAGATATTGCGGCTCTCCCTGTGACATTTTCAGTGTCACATTTGGCATGTCATCTTGTATGACCATGTGGGATGTACAATCAAGTGAGAGTGTTGTACTCACATCAACTACTCTGGCAGCAACAATCTTTTCCACCTCATACGACTCATCCTCTGACTCATCCTGCCAAACATCAGATGCAATTTGTTCTGAGGGTCTGTGTGATATCCCTCTCACATCCTCTGATATAATTCCTGCCTCCTCCTTGTCTTGCTTTGGCTGATCCTCTTTCTCCTCCTCCTCTACAACAGCCTTCTCCTTCTCCTCCTTCTTTTCCTTTCCTTTTTTGGGGGTTTCATCACCCTTGTGTCTGTCTTGTGTAGGTGTTTCTATCTTCTTGGATGCCTCCCCCTTGTCTGACTTCTTACTAGGCTTCTCCTTGTCTGGCTTCTTACTGGACAACTCCTTGTCTACCTCCTCCTTCCCATCTGCAACTGGATCTGCAACTGGCATGGTCTGGCTTGAGTCGTCTTCAATCACCATCTTCTTCCTCTTCCTTCCAGTGAGAGCAGAACCGTTTGCCTTTGGAGGAGTATCTACAGGGGACACCTGCACCTCTGGCTCAGCTTGACATTCAGTTGGTGCAGGTGATGTAGGCATCTCCTTGGGTGGCAGGCGTACTGTGCACATCAGACCGTGCACAACATTGCCTGCCAGCCATTGATTGTGATGCATACACACCAACCATAAAGTCAGGAGGCAGCTTCCATTCACCAGTCTTGTCCTTTGTCTCTGCCCTGTGTATGAGGATGGCAATGGGGGTGTCATCAGGGTCAGCAGACTGGAAGGTGTCTGATATGGTCAAGGGAGAGAAGAGCTTGTATGGCTCTGTGACTTCTGTTCTCATGAGTAGGGGGGCACCATAGTCCTGTGACACTTCCTCCTCTTCCTCCACCTTGGACCTCTTTGCATCCTCCCTCTGCTTCCCTTCATTCTTCCTCTTCTTGCTGCCCTCTGTTTCTTTCTTCTTCTTCTCCTCCCTGGCTAGCTTTGCCTTCTCTTCCTCCTTTTTCTTCTCTTCCTCTTTCTTCTTCTCCTCTTGTTTCTTCTTCTCTTCCTCTTTCTTCTTCTCTTCCTTCTTCCTCTCTTTCTCCTTCTTCTCCTCCTGCTTCTTCTTCTCTTCCTCCTTCTTCCTCTCCTCTTGTCTCTTCTTCTCTTCCTTCCTCTCCACCTCCTCCTTCTTCTTCTCCTCTTCCCTCTTCTTCTTCTCCCCTCTCTTCTCTTCCTCTTTCTTCTTCTTCTCTTCCTCTTTCTTCTTCTTCTCTTCTCCCTCCCTCTTCTTCCTCTCTATCTCTTCCTTCCTCTCCACCTCCTCCCTCTTCTTCTTCTCTTCCCTCTCCTTCCTCTTCCTCTCCCTCTCCTCTTCTATCTCCCTGTTCCTCTTCTGTAATTCCTCCTCCGCGCGGACATCCGCGTCTCTCTTCCTGACCACAAGAACTTCTCTCTCGTCCTCGCTCTCTCCACTCCCCTCACTCTCCCCTGCCTCACTCCCTCCCTTCATTTCCCGCCAGAAAACGTCCAGCACAGACTTTGGGATGTTTGCCGTGGGTTCCCACGTGGTGTCGGGATACCCCTCCCACTGTACAAGGTACTCCACCCCAGTCTTCTGTACGGGTGTCACGTGATCGTTGTAGACGGCCACTCACCGCCCTCCTCTTCTTCAGTATCTTCTCTACAACGAATTCGTTTCTGTCAAGTGTCTCTTCCAATTTCTCCAGGGGCGTCTCCTCCAGCAGTTCGTCTCCTACCTTCTTCAGTTTTCCCGCCATTTTTCCTCTCTCACTCTTCTGGCTGATCACGATGGTGTGACGGATGCCACAGACGACCTGGATGACTTCTTCCTCTAGCAGGCAGGCGACTCGTTTGGGTTCTAATACGTTGCAGAGCTTCACGTGGCCGAGCTGGCCGTTGGTGCCCAGGCCCCAGGTATATAGGACTCTTTCCTTTGTGATGGCGGTGGAGTGGAAACCACCGCAGGCAATGTTGACGATGCAGACGTTGAGATCGATGAGGGTGGGGGTGGTCACCACGGTCACATCTTCCGTGGTGCCCGTCTGGCTGTTGGAGGATCAGAGATGAGTGAGCTGTGATGAATGATGATGACGATGGACCTCGATGATGTGAAGAGTGTGAGACGATGATGATGTGAAGAGTGTGAGACGATGATGATGTGAAGAGTGTGAGACGATGATGATGTGAAGAGTAAGACGATGGTGATGATGATGCGATGGTGATCACGATCACGATGTGTTGGATCATGAGATGCGATCGCGATTGAGGTGACAGTGACTCACCCGTGACCGTTGCTCCCCCAGGAATAAACTCTACCCGTTTCCAGAAGAGCCAAACTGTGAGCAAAACCGCAGGCCACCTTCACAATCTTCCCCTTCTTCTCCTTACCTTTGAACAGATCGATCTTTTTCGGCTCTACAACGACATTCTGATTAACGGGAAGAGGTCTCGGTGGTTGATTCATACCCCATCCAAACAATTCTCCCTTATCTGCATGGGATCAGATCTCGTTTACAATGCCATCTTTTCGAGGAGAAGCGCTGGGAAGATCGTGGAGAATTCGTGAAGAATCGATGGGACGGATCTCACTGGTGAAGGCGAGATTGTGAGATCTTCCCACGGCAATGCCTGCGATCGGATCATCCGTTGGGAACTTGATCTTATTAGGAAGAGATGAGTCTCCATCGACTCGATATCCCAGTCTCCCCGAGTCACTGTAGCCCCAGCTCCACGCCTGATGAGATCCGATCAGATCGCAGGCGATGATGGAGAGACGATGATCACCTCTCCTTGGGCAGTGAGAGCGACGGTGTGTTGTAGACCACATGCGATCTGTTGGATGGGATGAGGACAAAATGGTGCGATGGGGATCAGTTTCTTCGTTTCGGTTCGACCTTCGAAGCCCAGTTGTCCATATGTATTTGAACCGATGGAATGGATGAAGTTGACACCTGGGATGGGTCAATGCGTGATTTGGACGGGTGAGCTCTCACGATCGGTGAAGATGATAAAGTCAGAACCACATGAGACGAGCTTCACGTCCATCTGTAGGGTGGTCTGATGGTATTTAGATGATACAATGTAAGATACGGTGACATCTGCTCACCTTGAATGGTTTCGACACATTTGTATTCGAATAATCTTCGAGTGCCATGGGGTGGGATCCCCACAGATACACACTGCCCGACTCTCGAATGGTTATCAGCCATCATATCACGAGATAATCTCACCGGTAGTTGCAACACTCAATCCTTCTTTCGAACTGATCAACCGAACTTCGGCATCCGCCTCACTAATGGGGTCATCTGTGTCATCTCCTTGAGATCTCTTCGCAGCCAGAATGACAGTCGGTTTTTGTTCCACATCATTACTACCTCCTCCTGCCTCTCCATGTTGGCTGGCTCCGAAGGCGGTGACCTTCTTTCGCTTCGGTGCAGAGTTGTCGCTCATTGCCCTGCGCCCTACTTTCTGAAGGCGGGAAAAATCGGCTGCTTGTAGTAGGCGACCACCTCATGTGGTCGTAGCTGATATCAGACACACACGCGAGGACTATGAAGCTCGGCAAAAGTCCTTCGTCAGCGAGAGCAGACGGGTCTCGCTCACCGGATGTGTCACTCAATAACATTGAGATCGATGATCTCGAAAGACAAATACAAGCCGAACTCGATGACGATCAATTACCGAGGTAAGGAGTCCATCGAATGCGAACGCGCTGACTAATCACTCTTCAGTCGACCTTCAAATGTAGCCAGAGGTTCGATATCACTACATCAATTGAAACTGAACTCGACACAGTTGAAGCAGAGGAACCAGCCACACAGTTGACCTATTCAGCCTACTTAGATCTGAAGAAGAAGTCGTTCTCCGTTCAAATATTTTGTCTTCTCGACTTTGTGAGACCACTACCACCTCAACATCAACTCCATATCATTCCATTCCGTCTCACATCGAATCGATGGACGAATAGAAAACGAACATCATGGAACAGATCTTCATTCACCTTCGACATTCTTGATTGACACATCATCAGGCCATATCTCTATACAGTTTGATTTTTAGAAAAGCGTGGTACACGGGATTGGGTGTATTGATCGCAGTCATCGGGTTCTGGGGCGCTCGCACTTATCGAAGGCAGTTCGTCACCATCGTATCCTCCATCTCATTATATTTTATTCTTATCTCCTTGACTCAACAGTACCTGTTATACATTTTATTGGATCTGTTCTTAGAGATGATCTACGTGGCGAGATGGTCCGAAGAGACGTTAGCTGTGGTACTCTCGGTCCTGATCATGGGAATAAGGGTGATGCTTGACGATGACGATCGTGTCTTCTGATGAGTGTGTGCAGTCTGTGACGGGCATCTTTGTGTTTCAGTTTCACAAGTTGATGCCACTGGAGGGAGCCAAGGCATTCAATTCGTTCACAACAACTTCGAACGATATACCTATGACCGCAATGTGATCTAAAATAAACGTGATGTGAAATGATTTATTAGACTGTGGTATGTGATGTCCATGTATTCGAGCTGATCCCTCCATCGTTGGATGTTCATCGGCATCACCAATTAACAGCGTGGAATAAAAGACACGAAGTAATGAAGCAATGTGCTGCACATCTGCAGAATGAATAGAGGGGTAAGTGTCATCGCGAGAAAGAAGTGCATTTTTTTCCAGCTCGATTTTTTGTTACAAACAGCGGGTCACCATCATGTTGACAGGCAGAGGCGCCACCACGGGCTTGCTGTTGATTCTCATCTCTTTAGTTGTCTGTCGACCTACTAAACACACCATCCAAGCAGAAGGAATCAAGGCGCAGTTCGTCAACTTTGGAGCCAGCATCACAAATCTATGGGTCCCAGATCGTGATGGACGCATGACTGACGTTGTCCTCGGTTTCGATCAGGTGCATGTACTCAGACATTCGACATCTTCTGACCTCCTTAGGCCTCCACTTATTCTACAAATCATTGGAAACCTAGATACGGACCTGTTGTGGGCAGGTGAGAATCAAAAGATGAATCGACGTCAACCTCTAAAAGGTATGCCAATCGCATCCGAAACGGAACGTTCACCATAGACAATACCACCTACCACGTGAGACATCTACAATCACTATATCCTCATCGTCACCAGGTCCCTTGCAATGAGAACAATGGAAAAGACACCTTACACGGTGGAACCATCGGTAAGATTTTCTCCTCCTCTCTTCTAACACGTCTTCTCAGGTTATGACGCCAGAGAATTTCACGTGGTCAAAAAGGTAAACATCATACCATTACAGATCATGTGTCATTCTAAATCACCATCAGACTCGATCTTCCATCACGTTCTCTCTCAACGATCCGGACGATTACATGGGCTTCCCTGGAAAAGTCCTCACCCTGGTCACTTACACGGTCGAAGATGGAGGCATCTGGACCATCAACATGACATCGTACGCCAGCGAGAAGACACCCATCATGCTGAGTTCTCACACGTATTGGAACCTCGATGCATTCATGAATCCAGAGACGAATCTGGTGAGTCATGCATTCTGATTTTCGTGCCGGGGTGATGATCATCACGAGCCATCATCAGAATCACATCATCGACATCACACATCCGTTCTTCTTCTCATCATTCTCATCATCATGACCATCTCCATCATCCTCTCGCATGACCTTCATCATGAAGTCGATGAGATGTCTGATCATCGCAGATCGTGAATCACACACTCCACTTACCCAGATCGAGTAGAAGGATAGGCGTGGACGATATCCTCGTTCCCACGGGTGACATCATCTACAACAATGACACCGTCAACAACTTCACCTCCCCCCAACAGATCGGTGAAAACTCGCGGAAAATCGACGTCACGTGATCTCTCCCAGGTGCCGGCCTCTACAATGCCGTCGGTGAATGTGGCACGAATTGTACCGGCTACGACACGGCTTACATCATAGATGAAGGTGAAGATCTAAAAATAGAACGATAGAGGAGATGACAGTACTTCGCAGGTGATGGACCCGTAGCTTCTCTCTGGAGTGATTTCAGTGGCATCCGGGTGTCTATCGAGACGAACCAGAATGCGTTTCAAGTCTATTCTTGCAATGGAATGAACGGCAGCATTCCACTGAAGAGTACACAGAGGAGCTCATTGAATCGGAAGACGGTGCCCAAATACGGATGTCTGGTCATGGAGGTGAAGAGATGATGATGATGATGAAGATCGTGGTTGATGAGGAGAAGGTGGAGGGATGGATCGATGGAATCAACCATCCAGAATGGCCGATTGAGAGTCAGATCTACGGTCCCGGAAGAGATTATCATTTGACTGCCACTCACCGCTTCACCACCGTTTGAGTCACATAATACACTCACCTCGTGCTTCTCTTCGTATTGCATGACGTTCAAGGATAGTATCGATCCATTTTATCATCTATGTGGGAGACGTGTGCATCTTCATGGAGATGTTCTGAAAAGAATACGTCAAATGTACTTGGTTGATCGTTGATTGAGACTCTCACCACAAGAGCAGTCCTTCTCGAAGAGCACAACACCTTAATTTGAAGCTTATCCGCTGAGATACTCTCACCTTACGTTTAAGGTTTTCAATCGACCGATTGATTGCAGCCGGTTTGCAATTTTCTCACTGCGATCATTTCTGAATAATACACCTACACGATAAGATGAAGTCAATCGAAATGTCACAGCTCCATCAACAACCGATAGGAAGAGGTGACCACAGTTCAATATCTCTTGTCGCTCATCTTCTCAGGTGGTTTCGGTTGTGTATACCGTGCAAAGAGTGACGACCGTGATGTCATCATCAAGACCGTCAGAAAGACACGCTACAGTCAAGCTATGGTCGATAGAGAATACAGTCTGGGCGTGAAGCTCGACCATCCGCACGTTGTGAAGACGAGATCCAGGTTCGAATCAAAAGAAGAACACTGCTTGGTGATGGACTTGGTGGAAGGAGAGAACTTGTTCCAATATCTCGTACAGAACGGCTTCTGTGGAGTAGAAGAGTCACGCGCGAAGAAAATGTTCAGAGGATTATCGAAAGGTGAACATCTCATCGTTGTTTCTCTCGCTGAGACATCCATTCAGGTTTGGAGCACTGTCATAGTCGAGGAATAGCTCACATGGACATCAAACCCGAGAACATCATGGTCAGCCGCGGCAGTCACCTCACACTGATCGACTTTGGTCTGGCTGTGGAGAGCACACCACGCTGCGATCAATATCTGGGCTCTCCCGATTACGTTGCCCCCGAAGTGTGGAGGGGTTTTCCATTCGATCCGTGTGCATCGGATGTCTGGTCATTGGGCGTTGTCCTCTTCATCGCGCTGACGGGTGGCCTTCCTTTCGATCCCAATTCGGTTAAATTCATGAGAGCGACCCCCGAGTTAAATTGGACGCAAGATGCAGAGATCAGCGATGACGTGAGAGAGCTGGTGGAGTGGATGCTGGAAGTCAGACCGCTGGCGAGACCCACCATGAAGGAGGTACTGAGCCACAAGTGGTTCAGAACGACAAGGCAATGTCTATTCGGATGTTTCTCTCGCTGGATGTCTCGACCTTGATCGTGATGAGAAAATGTTGTCCATAAAATTTATTTATTGAGTTCTGCTGTCCCATCATCTCGTAATGTCCATCATCTCGTGACGTCCATCATCGCCGTTCGGCTCACTCAACTCCTCTCGATCACCATGCCTTTACTGGAAGTATTCTCCACATCTGTTTCGCTTCTTTCTGCTCTGTCGATAGCCCCATGACTTGTGGCTCGAATTTGTTCGTGCAGTTTGTGCACTCTAAGAATCTACCGGAGCCCACGTTCTTCAACGTCCAGAACCTGCCATTGTCTCAGCCTCTTCTCCTCCTCTCTCTTTACCTTCCCAGAGACCTCCTCTGTGGAGTTTCAAAGTCGATGGAGGTGATGATCCATCTCTGTCTTTCATCATGTGGATCCGTCTGCGTCGTGACGAGCTCTTCGTCTGAAGAACAGCCCAGGTAAGTGTTCGTCACTCGATTACGAAGGGTGAACGTATCATCGGGGTTCCTCTGTATCTACAACGCGTCAATTCCGATCCCGATTCCGATCCCGACTCACCAGCCACTGGTTCCTATTCTCCGCAGTCAGCACCTTCGTGAAAGGTTCTTCTGTCGTCAAGAACATCGTCACGATCTGATTTTCTAAACGGAAGAACGCAGGTGGATTCAGCAGCGCCGTCTTTGTCGGTGGTCTCATCGTGTGATGGTCCGTGAAATTGAAATAGTTCGTGTCGGTGTGTGTGATCCATTCCTGTAAAGAACCCTTCATCTCCTCGTTCATGAGGTCGACGTACTCTGAACTCGTGTCAGAAATGTCGACAAGATGGTCTCTTCACCTGCAGCCGTCAAAGCTCTGTCTTCGTTTTCGAAAAAACGGTCCAAATACTTCTTCACTGGATCGTGAGCCGATATCTTTCGGCCGATCCAGTGTACGGATGCGTACAGTACGTCTAGATCGGAGAGTCCGAGGAAGCAGGGACTGATGACGTCAGAGGTGAAAGGTCGGTGTGTGTCACCTGTTGGATGGTCTCTTGTTGTGATAGGTGCGACAGGGGAGATTCCAATGAGTGAAGAGGTGGAAGTTGTCTATGGCCCAGTGTTTCCACGGTGACGCCCAGAATACACTCGACCAGAACACCTGTCATCATCATCGTCAACCCATCAAGTCATGCGAGAGTGGATGATGGAGTCATCATCGCATGATGCGATCGTGTCGAGATGCACACGTGTCTGCGAAATGATGGTGATGAAAGATGTAGAGATCTTCATGAGATGGGATCACCTCGTCTGGGTAGGGTCTCGGCCACAAGAATTTAGCCCAAGCGTCCAGCACGGTGAGATTCAACACGTGATGTCCAAACTCGTAAGGAAACATGACCCAATTGACAGAAGGCACGATGACGGCTCCCCACGGTGAGTTACTCATCTTCGTGCAGTTCAAGTCGAGACACCTATCGGACCGTTTATCTCTTTTTCTCATCTTCCATCTCACCTGGCTGGTGTTCTCCAACATTTATTTTTCGTCGGATCGCTTGCATTAAAGTTGCAGATGGGATTATACGGACCAGCGTAGCTGGCGTTATAATGCAGGGAAGATATCCAATCGCGCCAGTGGCTTGGTTTCTTTAGAGGATAAGAGCTTCCATCGACGAAGATGGCCTTATCCCATCGTCGCGTGTGATTCATAGCCGCTCGTAAGACGGCGAGTGAGACTTCGATCTGACTCCATCTGGCCCATTGTCCTTGGATACGCGTTTCACACAGCTGATGAGATTGAGTGGAATGATTGTGATTGTGTTCTCACGTGTGTATTGGGATATTTAGAATAGTACTCCTTCATCTCGTCGTATGTCGAGTTTTGAACGTTCTTATCTGCGTGGATGAAGAAGAGATCGTCTGTATGATTCATCGCGGTGATGAATTCCGTGGCACCCAGGACTGTGTCTTCGTTGTGCACCATCATCAGATATGCGATGGACAATCTCTTCGTTTTCTCCTCCTGCCTACATTCAGTTTGCACAGTTTCTTTTCATCTGACCTTGATTGAGATGCCCCAATCGGATCCTCCATGAGATGTCTGCCATTGAGAACCGATATGTCCTTGCAACCGCAGGTAAAACAGGATGAACAAAACGAGGACAACCACCCTCGTCTTATTACTGAGCGGTAATCGCTGTGATGATTCAGAGATGATACGAGTTGATGATGAAGCTGATTTCACCCTCATGGTGGGCACCAAGGGGTCGTGGCTCTTGTCGTCAAAGGCGTTGTACTGAATACATTAATTTGCGACGTCAGTTGTAGATCATCTCAATTGTGTGAGATGTATTTTGCAGCGAGAACAGGTCATTTTGAGTCGGTTACAGTCTCTGTATCAACATAAACGTATCTTCTATGGTAGAAACAGCAGAGAGAGAGCAATGCTACTGAATTGTTCTCACTAAAAGATAAATAAAATGCAATAAAATTATGCCAAATTTAGAAGCAGATACTTGAATTTGCCGAACCAAAGACAGCGGCGATGAGCGTGAAACCACCACCGATAAAGAAGACTAGAGACGGTACACCTCCAGCCATCAAGAAGGCCACCACACCAGGCGCTCGTGTCAAGACGAGCGCGCCCAAAGATGATGTCCAGTTGAAACAAATGGAGGACACCGTTCGATCACTGCGGGAAGAATTGGAGAAAGAGAAGTCAGAGAGGAACTTTTTCCAGCTGGAGAGGGTGAGATGATGCGGGTATCATCACAGTGTAACCATCACGAACAGGATAAGATCAATGCGTTCTGGGAGATCAGCAAGGAGGATTTAGAGAACTGTAGAGCGGAGATGCGAAACAAAGATCGAGAGACGGAAGAGTTGATCGAGAGACATCAGGTGGAGATCAAGGTCTACAAGCAGAAAGTGAAACACTTGCATTATGAGCATCAGAACAACATCACCCAATTGAAGACGGACGAAGAGGGAGCCCTCAAAACGCAGAATGACGATCATCGCAACAAAGAGGTCAGGCATCGCTTCGCCACTGTGATGACATGGAGGACAGGTGGCGATGAAAAAGATCAACAAGAAGATCAAGATGGAGATGAAGGAATTAGAGGAGTCCCACGAAGACGTCGTGCGAAATCTGAAGCTCGAACACGACAAGGCCATCACCAAGCTGCGGCAAGAACAAGAGCGCATCACGAGGGAGCTCCATTCAAAGTTTGAGAGGAAGATGAAGCAGCTGCGTCAAGAGCTGGAGCTGAAACGAAAGAACGAGCTGCACGAGATTGAAGAGAGGAAAAACGCTCACATCGGGGAGCTGATCCGCAAGCATGATCTCGCCTTCACGGAGATCAAGGCGTACTATAACGACATCACCGCCAACAATTTAGAGTTGATCAAGTCCTTGAAGGAACAACTCGAAGAGATGAAGAAGAAGGAGGCGTCGGACCAGAAGCTGATGCTGGAGGTCACTATGGAGAACAAGCGACTGACGGAACCTCTTCACAAGGCTCAGAAGGAAGTGGACAGCCTGCGCCACGAGCTGATCAACTACAACAAGGACAAGGAGAGCTTAGCCAATGCAAAGGCTTCGATCAAGAAGATGCAGGAAGAATTGAAGCAATTGCAGTGGGAGCACGAAATCATGGTCCAGCGATTCACAAAGGTGATGGATGTCTGATGGACACATCGACTGAAGATCTTCAGGTTGAAGCGGAGAGGGACGAGCTCTACAAGAAGTTTGTCTCATCGATCCATCAAGTTCAACAGAAGAGTGACCTGCGCAATCTGCTCCTGGAGAAGAAGTTGGACACGCTGAACGGAGAGCTCGAGATGAAGGAGGCCCATCTCACGCAGTTGTTGTCGACGGTCAATTTGGACCCAGTGACGATGCAGAGCGTCACGTCGAAGGTCGACTCCATCTTAGAGGACAAGAATCAATCCATTCGAGATCTCAACTACGAGCTGGTGCGAGCGAGAAAAGCGAACAGCGACATCATCCGGGTCTATGAGGCCAAGATGCAAGAGTTTGGTATACCCGTAGACGAGCTGGGGTTCACGCCACATTATGCCAATTCACCTCTGATGCCGACCACTCCTGCGAATCTGGTGGCTCAATAGATGAAGATGTAGAATTGTTGTACCCTGGATGCTCCTCCATTTGTGATGTATTCGTCATCATCTACAACGAACCTCGACTCGTAGGATGATCATGTGACGATCAAGAAACACAGAGAGGATCGATGAGGCACTCTATTCGATACCTGATTCTCTTACTATGTATCTGCCTCTGTCAGGCAGCTTTTGAGTTTCCTGCATCTCGTCTGGCCCAATTAGAATTAGGTCACGCTCTATACTCTTCTTCTTTCCCAAACTTGTTTCCTGCAGGTGATTTCTCTCGACATGAACAATGCAGATCGTATCATAGCAGAATCACCTAAATCATCTCGAGGTAACAATGCAAGCGTCAAGGTGGGGTCACAGAGAGTGTATTTCGCTGCACAAGCAGTCGATTCACAAGGAACGGGCTCCCTTCGCAGAACAGTCGTCTTAGTCAAAGCCACCGATCTGACAGAAGATACTCTCCCCAATCTCGTCGACAACAGAAACGCCGAGGCTATTCTCATCGTCCTACCCAACGAGTGACTTCCTTCCACTTCCTTTCATGATTAAATCATCACAGACAAAACACAAACCAGCTGGGAGACTCTCTCGATAATATCCAAAAGACTCTCCTCACTCGTTCATGGGATGCCTCCATCTATTTTGCATTCGAAGACGAGCACCTGTCCTCCATCTTGTCCGGTGCGTTCATCCGTCTTTCCTCTCGACTCACCTCAAACAGATGTGAAGAAGACTCACGGACTTGCCACATCACCTCTCACCGACCATTGGCATTTCGTCAGCACATCATCGGACGCGAAGCCGGTCACCGATCTGACCATCACGAACCTCCAGAATCTCTTCAAAGGTTATCCCAGAAAAGGAATCACGCCCACTCTCGCCGTAACTGCATCCTACGACTCCTTCTCATTAGCACCGGTGAGTGATCCTCCGTATCTTATATGTCGATGATTCGAATCTCATCGTCAATTGATCCATCATCATCACAATCACGATTCGCCGCAATCATGATTAGCCGATTGTGATGTTCGATCATTCATCATCTCACAGGGTGCAATCCGTCCAAACAACGACAACGGTGCCGTCGCTCTCCTCGAATTGATTCGACTCTTCTCAAAGCTCTACAACAACCCCGAAACAAAGCCAGAGTACAATCTGCTCTTCCTGCTCGTGGGAGGTTCCACATTCAACCATGCCGGAACGAAACATTGGGCCAACAACGTAGAGGCATCACTGCAAGAGAGTTTGTCTTTCGTTCTGTGTCTGGATGACCTCATCAGTGAGTCATCTTGTTTTCAGATGATGTGAGACTGATGATCGGTTTACAGATGGAGGTGAAAAGTTAAACCTGCACGTATCGAGGGTCTCCCGTGATGACAACATCAAGTCTCTCTATCAGGTTCGATGTCTCTTCTCACTTTTATTTATTTTTATTTCTTTTCTTCTCTCTTTCATCACTCTAATGGTATGACAGAGCATGGAGGCTACGGCAAAATTTCTCGAATTAGACTTCTCCATCCAAACGAAGAAGATCAACGTAAGCGACCCCGTTGTCCACTGGCAACACGAAGTCTTCTCCATGAAGAAGATTTTGGCCGCCACTCTATCTTCTCACTCTTCTTCCTCTCCCCTTCACTTCAACGAACACAGGAGGTGAGAGACCGTGACTTCATCACACATCATGGTGATGTCATCGAGCTGATGGACGGTAGGTACACCGCAGAAGAATTGACCAAGAGGATCCGATTCGTCGCAGAATCTCTCGCCAACTTCATCTACAAACGTGTAGATGGACCGATCAGGCAGTTGGAGGTGAAGAGAGGACACCGACATCCACTCACCCTTCCAGACCTTCCAGGAAGAACTATCTCCCAGCGAGAATTTCGTCGACAGCTACACGCGAGCCTTCAGACATCTTCCCATCGTTCAAGCTTACTCTGATAAAGAGGATGCCATGATGAACGAGGTCTTCAAGGTGAGAAGACGCCGATCTACAATGAGGAATGAATGAATGAAATCGTTTAGATGTTCAAGGGCGGCAACGGCGAGACAACGGAGCAGCAATTCAAACAGAAGAACACGGACATCACCTTCTACACTCAGTCGAGGAATGTCATCAAGGCCTCTCGTGTTAAGCCGAGCAGCTTCGACATCATCTTGTCTCTCATCATCGCGGCGTACTTTTCCTTGTATTACGTCATGCTGAAGGTGAGAGGAAAGAGACATGGTGTGCTGATGATGAAAGGGACCGGCTGCTCTGAGAGAGTTGAAGGAGTTGATATGGTCGAGCAAGAAGGAGAAGACAAAGAAGATGAAATAAAGATCTTTCAGCTGTCGATGACGAGATCTTCAGATGTCATCGTTCGACTTTGAGAGTTGATCGTAATGTATAGACGATTTGTCTGTCCAGTGTCAGAACAACGAAGCTTTACGACTATCCTGAATGTATCTACCAACAACAGCCATTCTGACGAATAAGAGAATCACGATCAATTAGAACATCATCACCAAAGTGAGGTGTTCATTGTCTTGAAATCTATTCACACCTAAAGCATTATCGTCCATCAACGACACTTTTGCGAGTGTACTTCTCATTGTACATGGAAACGTTAATTAATTTTTGTAAGTCAACATCACACCGGCTGATTCTATCATCATTGTACCTTTTTTATGAATCGATCGACGAGATCAATACAGCCTCAACATTATATATGGGTCACGGTCCTATTGCTCTTTCTTCTCACCATCTATCTTACAAATGTGAACCAAACATGCCCTTAGTATTCTCATCGAAGTGCAGAATTCAACGCCATCAAATCAAGAGGAATCGACTCATCGAGATCACGGAAATGTCCGCCTGATATACCCAAATGCGAACAGCAACAAGATGTTCTGCAGATCCCTCTTTTCTGCTCTCGTCAACAAATACCCTCCACCCACTATCATCAAACTCAACGATAAATCGACCGCAGAAGAGAGCGAGCTGAACAAAATCACTGGCTTCTCCTCCATCGCAGACAGCTTGAAAGCCGACGACTTGGTCATCTACGTCGCGCACGATGTGTGGTTTCAACTTCCTCCAGAAGTCGTCCAATTGAGATTTGAAAGCATGAAGAAGAAAAAGAATGTAGTCTGGGCGGCAGATAAAGAGTGCTGGCCCAATCACTGGTCATCGAAAGGTGAGTGATTGTCACATCACGATCTGAACGTTGGTTAGCTTGCAATTGGATCCCAGATTCGACATTACCGACAGACATCTACGGCAACAAAACCGACGTAGATAAGCTGTGCTATCGTCCCCGTTGGCTCAACAGCGGTGCCGTGCTGGGCAGAGGAGATCGCATGAAAAAGATGTTCAAGTATGCCACCACAAAGTTATCGAGAACCACACCGCCCCCCACAACAACTCAAGGCATCTTAGCAGAAGTCTTCCAAGAGAGATACAAGCAGGAGAAATACGTCCTGGATTACGAGTCCGAGTTCATTCAGACGATGACCAAATCAGTTCAAGATGTGATGTGGTCCAACGACTTGCACGAGGGAACGCTGTCCAGCTCCCCTCTATCCACTCGACAGTATCCTAAAAAGATCGACCTGAGAGGCCTCTTGGATGAAACCAACTCACCGTGGAGGGGGAGGAACTTGGCATGGAATCGCATCACCAACAGCGTGCCGGCCGCCATTCACCTCAATGGATGGGACGGAGAGAAGATCGTGGAACCATCATGGACGAAGATGTGGTGGTTCGATGAGCTGCTCGAAATAACGGAAAAGATGATGAAAGATGAGAAGGCGGGAGCTTGGGTGGGAGAGACTTGGAAGTCGTGGAACGATCTGTGTGGAGAGATCAGTCTGTTTTGATAAATGAAGATGAACTAATTCTACGTCTTTTTTCACCACCAGGCGACAGGTTCTTCATGACATCATGATCACGAACAGACTTTATGTCAAATCGTATGTACCACATATCTCCTTCCATTGGATCCATTTTCCATCTGCCCACACTCCCGCCTTCTCGTTCTTCGCCAGCTCTTCCGTCATCTCGATCAGATCGGGGTACCACCACATCCTCTGCCATGACTTCTCTAAGACGCTCTTTCCCTCCTTTCCATTGTAATGTAAGATGACAGGGACGCTGTTGCTGACGCGATTCCAGGCCAGCCACCGATCCGGCCACGGGCTCTCCGGATCATCAAAGCCCAGCCCTCTCAAGTCGATCTTCTTCATGTAGGGTTGGGGTGATAGAGGTGCACTCGATAGAGTAGATTCGGTGATCTCTTCTGGCCACATGATGTCGGCGATGGAATTCGTGACCGTCTGGAAGATGGAGGACTCGTAATCGAGACCCCAATTCCTCTTCTCGTAATTGACCTGGAAGACTTCGGCGAGGAGTCCTTGATCTGTGATGGGAGGTTCCTTCAGAGCGGCCATCTTGATGTCGGCCGATTTAAAGAGGGTCTTCAGTTGTCGCGCCTGACCTATCATGCCGCCACTGTTAAAGAATCGAGGTCGATTCTTGGCACGTCCGTAAGGCAGATCGGTGTCTGGACCGTAGATGTCGGCGGGTAATGAAGACTTTGGTATTTTCTCACAAGCTGCAGCCCCGTCAGATAACGATGTTCAAGTCCGTCATCATCTTACCATCTGACCACCTGTAATTCGGCCAACACCACTTGTCAGCACTGCTGAATAGAGTCTTCTTGGTGTCTCTGTACCTCAACATCATGATGTCCAAAGGCAACTGAAAAAACAGATCGAAGGCATCGACGAAGATGACTGTATCGTTCTTGGGCAGTGATTCCAATAGGGATTTAAAGCCACTGATCTTCTTTGCCTGTCCTTCCTCAAAGGTCATCTTCTGGCCATAATTCACGAGTTTTGGTGGTGGGTAGTTATTGATGAGAGCAGAGAAGAGACACATGCAGAATAGCTTGCTGTGATTGTTCACCGGATAGACGAGATGGATGTTATTCTTGGACTCTTCAGACAAAATCGTAGAAGAACTCATGTCTTCAATTCCGATTGCACTCTTCTGCTAAATTGTCGTCAATCCCAACATGTGATGATAGCTTTAAAGGACTCACACCGCTAAAATATATCGTGAGTAGTAGCAGCAGCATCAGAAATGCTCCGATATACCGTTTAGACGGTGATGTCAACATCCTGATGTTGTTGCGATGCGCACACTATTTTGGATTAAAACATGTCGATCTACAGCGATTTGTGACACATATGCACCGTTCTTACTGTGCATACTCTCTGCAGAGTATTTGTGGGTTTATGACGAGTAATGATCCAATTCCTCTTCACGTGATATCAAGTTTATTATAGATATCTTTCCAATGTGTCCACGTTCCATTCAAGTGCCCCCGCATTCTCCTAGTAATCTCAACAGCTCCAACAACCCTGGTGTCCGTCACTTGTTGTTCCATGGCGGGCATCGCGTGTTGCTGATGCCATTCCAAGCCAGTGAACTATCTCGACGGCACTAGTGATAGATCGATACAATTCTATCAATTGGTGATGAATTCAGATGGAGTCCGAATCGTGGCACCCACTTTAGAGGAAGAATCGTTGTATCAGACTCTAGAGGCCTATGGTATGATGATGACGATGAACGATGTGCATTGAGGGGAGCGTCAGTAATACACTCAGATATAGAAAAGACGTATAAATGCATTATATATTCTGTGTGTTGTGTTGTTGTTTGACACCGGAGCAGTCATATGAAGGTCGCAGACAGCATAGCACGCGCCTCTTCTCGAAAAGGAAGATGAGATCGAGCAAAATATCGACAAATTATGTTCTAATGGGAATGACTTGCTTCCTCTTGGGATTCATCTTTAGTGGCCTGCTCAAGTTTGGTTCTTTCAGTGGTTCAGAGGCAGTCGATACAACCGCATCAGAACCATTCAACCCAGCTCTGTCTTCAGCTAGGAGAACAGACAAATATACGTGAGATCATCTGTCTGATTTGCAATCACGATACACGATCTGACCTGGACCAGCATCGCAATTCATTCATGGAAACGTCACATTCTCTTGAAGAAGAACATCGCTCACTGGCAGAAACTCCCCAATCTAGATCAGATCATTGTCACCTGGGGTATAACACAAGGACCTGTCCCATCAGACTTCATCGACCCCACTTGGTCTATTAAACCCACCGTTGTCGAGAAGCCAATCAATGCACTCACGACAAGGTTCGACATCCTCAACATCATACGAACAGAAGCCGTCTTATCACATGATGACGACCTCTTCATCGACTTGGACGAATTAGAATGGGGCTTTCGAGTTTTCCAGAACTTTGGTCGAGGCATCGTGGGGTGGACGCCACGCACAGAATTGAGAGGAGCCGACGGCAACCTGACTTACAACTGGACTCCCAACTCGAAACGTTACACTATGGTCCTCACCAACCTCGCATTTGTCTCCTTCGATCTTCTCACGACGTTCATGTCCGATCGTATCATGGAACACCGCCAGCACATCGACCGCGTGATGAACTGCGAAGACATCCTCCTCAACTTCCTGCATGTGGAGAAATACAAATCACCACCTCTCCTCTTGGGCCAGAATCCATCGTCGGACAACATCAACTGCGGCGGCAAGAAGGGGATCTCTTCGGGGACCAGCCACAACGACAAGAGGTCGGAATGTCTAAACATGTTCGAGAAAGTTTACGGACCTCTCATTCCATCTGATGCGGCCGTGGGGAAACAATTGGAGGGCATCGGTTTCAACTATCCCGATCTTGATACGGATGAGAGGTGCAAATATTAAAAGGAATTCGACCGTCGAACGAGTGATGTTGTGTCAGATGTGCATCAACATTATGTGATGTCTGTGATGGTATGAGATAATGATCGTCGAGGATTTATCAGAAGCTATCAGTGCTTGCATATCGGACGAGTATCTTTGTGTCTTCTCCTTCTGTAGGGTCTTTCAAAAGAGATCGAGCTGTATCCTCTCAGACATCACCATCACGATCATCATCACGACTCACCTTCAGAACGTCTGGAGATAGATCTGTAGCTCTTCCTCTGTGGGTACAATATGTAATGTTGGAATATAAATATCAAATCAAACAGACAAGTGATGATGCCGAGGAACAACTTGAGAGGGTTCGATCGCACTCCCTCCCAATCTTCTTTTCTCCACCCGTCGAACATCAACTGCGTGATGGACAGGACACCTTTACGACATCAGCCACTCGGATCATCAGCCTCTTCATCACCTCCGGTTAGATCTAATACGCTGAATAGGATACTCCATCCCTTCGTGGACTTTCTCGTGTAATTCATGTAAGCCTGAATAGGATGAGGAGATGTGATGGGATAGATTCAGAGGATGAGAAATAAATGTGGAAATAAATTGATTTCGATCGATTATCGCTCACCTGTGGAATATATTTGACGGTGGTGACGAAACCCTTTACGTAAGAGAAGAAATACAGTAAGCTCATGCTATGTAGATCTTTAGGACATTGCAGGAAAAATGAAACGATGGTTGAACGATTGTGAGATGATGGTGATCCATAAATGATGACTCACGTGGAACTAGGGTTGTGTTCGATGCCTGCGAATAAACAATAACCGATGAGGGCTAGGATGATGCCAACCATGATCACAGTCATGGCTTTTGATACCTGCACGTCCATCAGCCGGCCGCACATGTGAACCGACATCACCTTCTGGCCTCCCGATGGATAGATACAGAGTTGGACCAGAGTGATAGAGGACAGCAACAAGGCGTGCAATGAGAAGGCCACATCATTTGCTGACACCAGTGGCTCCTTCTCTGATGTCATGTTAGAATGTCTCATCATGTCTTGTCTTTCTCACCATCGTGAACTCTTCTATACTCTGCTCTCACGTATTCTGAAAAATAAAACGACGAATAGTAGGCAGCCAGACATAAGAAGCCAATCACGTTAACAGCAACATAGTCAGGTGACAGGCCCTGAACACTGTTGCATCATGAGAGAAGACAGAAGACGAGGGGTTACCTCTTTCTCTTCCAGTTGATGTAGATTTGTGGATAATTGGTCAAACCCCAGGCAATGGTGTAAGTCCACCCGATGACCTTGGAAATTATCTAAAAGAGTCAACATCTGTAGAACCGCACAAAGACATAATGGCTAGCTCACCTCTCCAGTATCTCCGAGATGTGGCAGATCATCAGGCATCTTAGAACTTTAAGAAGCTGTAATAAAGAGCGATCCTGTCGGCTCACCTTCGAATGCTGGTGTCGTATATACGAAATTCGGGTCAGAGTTTCATTGAATCTTTCTACAACGAAAACACATCACCCGATCGACACACGGAATCATCGCAACATGAGGTATCTGTGGCAGATATCTGCTTTCATTGGGCTGGGCCTCCTCATCACATCCACAGTTCTCGTTGCCATCTCGACTGTGATCTTACAGACATCGAAACAAGAAGCCGCTGAGCGTGAGTGATGATGGTGAATTCTCATGCTGACGAGAGATGAAGTCATCGGATTTGATATGGACTTGGGTTTCGACGGTTTTTTCGTGGGGCCAGAATCAAACTTTTTCCAATGCAGAGAGCTGCAATCCAATTTTACGAATCAAGCCGAGCTTCACGCCATTCAATTCCAAGGCTTCCCCAATACATCACCATACAGCGAGGGTGTCGTCGCTCAGATCGCCCTGCGTCATTGCGATTATCCCGTCGGTAAACGATCCTACTTGTAAGTCTTATTCTCACCTTCCATCTCTTACCCCCATTAGTTCATGTGATGATGTACCGCGAGGATGCCAACAGATCTTATACTCATGGTCTCCCGGAACAGGTGCTACCCTCTACATCTCACATCCACTCATCACACGAACAGATCCTCTCGTCATGCCTTCTGTCGTGGGCGTTCCCTTCGGTCCCAAAGGTTACAATAATTTATTGTTGAGGATCCACTACATCAACCCCTCTGAAGTCACATACATTGATAACTCGAGAATCACCGTATCTCTCACACCCGAGCTGAGGCCATACACGGCGGGTTATCTTCTCCTCGGTCCTTCATCAAAGTGAGAAGTTCTCATCTTCTTCTCTGTGATCTCACATCTGTAATTGATATGATTTACCTTCTCTCTTTATTTCGTCATCATTGTCATCTTGAACATGGTGCATCTGAGAATAACATTAAAGTCGAATAAAATATCAGACTGATTTTGGATCACAGCAAGACCAACATTCCACCGGGTCAGAATAACTTTACGATCGGTGGTGACTGTCCTCCACAGACCATCAGCTCCATCATCGACGGTATACCCGGCAAGAGCTCATTCAAGGTACATCCGCTCGTTCTCCGTTTCATTCTATCTCATCCCGCTCGTTTCATCATGCGATCTGATCCATGTGATTGACAACTGAACGGTGCATCGCAGGTCATCACGAGCACACCAGTTGGACACGGCATCTTGACTAATTTGACTTCCATTCTGAAAAGAAATGGACAGACTTACGAGCTATCCTCCAATGGTACTTTTGTCTATGGTCAGACGAGCACCATCCCCCTCAACGTCAATGTCTACTCGGGAGATGAGATCGTAACGGAGTGCACCTTCAATTCGACGTCCAGAACAAAAACGACACCGGGAGGTTACGAGTGAGTCGTATAGACATCGACAGATGGGTCGCTGATGGAATGGTGCAGTAATCAGTCGGAGTTGTGCTTCAACTATCTCCTCTATTATCCAGCGGCGAATGCGATCCGTTGTGAAGGGAACCTTCCTATCACTCTCTTGGCCAGTGCATCGTGATGAATAAAGACATAAGTGTGGCTTGTAGAATAAATCCAGCCTTTGGATTTTATTTGTGATTTCTCTATCATCGTGTCACCAAATTATTCGAACATCCAACAACTCCTCAAAACCGAAGAACATGGAGAACATCAACACCCAGAAGGTTGAGGCTCAGGTGAGCTACCTTATTCTATATTGTTTCAATGTCCGACGATCGATTCATTTACATTGTAGGTCACTCAGACAATGGAGCCCCTGACTCAGTTCACCAAGGACAGCATTCGCCTGGTCAAGAAGTGCACAAAGCCCGATCGTAAGGGTGAGTCTGAGCTCCTTTTCATATCGCATAAAATGAATTCGAATCGGATCGTTCTAAACTTCCTTCAGAGTTCCAAAAGATCGCCCTTGCCACCGTCGTTGGATTCGCGATCATGGGATTCATTGGCTTCTTTGTAAAGCTCGTACACATTCCCATCAACCAGATCATCATGGGCGCTTAGAATCGATAAATACAAAACTTCATTCCCTTCTCTTCCCTCTCTCACTCCAGATATTCAGAGCCAGCCATCATCTTTGGCGCCAAAATTCACAAGAAATTCTCCACGTTGTTTTCTCTCTTGCGTTTGGGCCAGTATAACGAACAACGTTTAACAGCTACCATGTCGTCCTTCTTCAAGACCCTGGGGAAAGGAAGCAGAAAAGAACCCACCAAGACGGTGGAAACGTTCGTAGAGACAGAAACCACTGCAGATGAAGTCGATTCCATCATCCAAGAGGAGAACAATCTCCAAGAGCAAGTCAACCTACTCTTAACCCAGTTGGGTCAGCGTTTGAGAACCGAGATCAACACATACAACCAACAGATCTCTGGTGAATCTGAGGAATCCGTCAAGTTGGAGGAGTTTAAGACGACCATCAACACCCTGCTCACCGATCTGTCCTCAAGGTGAGATTCTACTCAACCTCCTGCGCCTGCTAAAAGAGTTCAGATTCGCCTACACTACCAGCCAATCTGCAAAGCAGAGCGTCGAGCTGAAGGCTATCCTGGACTTATACAATCAGGTATTTATCATTTTCAATCTCTTTCGATTGTTCGATTAAAAAGACGATAGTTGGTGCAGACAGTTCAATCTGAGAGGGATCACTTGAACAGACTTCGCAATGCGTACGAAACAGACATCAACGCCCTTCAGAATGCTCTGAAACAGTCTGACAACAGAGTTTACCTGGAGAAGTCTGAGGCCGAGAGACAGACCGAAGAGACCCAGAAGGCTCTGGATCTCATCGATCAGCTTAAGAATGCACTGGCCCAGGCCAACCAAGAGAGAGACGATGCCGCCAGAGAGGCCGACCGTTTGAACCAGACTCTCTCTGATATCGAGGCCAGAGTGAGCATCGTCCATCTTCTATCATCACATCCTGAAAAAGATGTAGCACGCGAGAGACACCGAACAACTCAGAGCTGAATCCATCCAATTGGCCAACGCCCTCAACGCCGCCAACGAGCACTCGGCCGCATTAGAGGATGAGAACAACGATCTCTTCAACCAAGCCCAACAAGACGAGAAGGACATCACCGATCTCACTTCTCTCTCTGATCGTCTGCAAGCAGAGGTGCGACATCACATCATCCATCATCCATCATATCACATTCTCATCATGTGACAGCTGGAGGCAAAGGTGGCCGCCCTGGAAAACTTGGAGAAGGAGAGACACGAACAAGGAACGGATCTGGATGGACTAGAGAACGACCTCCGTCAATACGAGGAGGAGAACAACAGCCTCAAGAGAAACAACGAGACACTCCACGCCGAGATCGAGCAATACCGCACCGACCGCGCGAGATTAGACGAGATCAACGCCGCTCACGCTCAAGCCCAAGTCGAGCTGAGAAAGGTGAAAATACATTTTATTTCCATTTATTCTCACCATCGACTCTGATGTGAATGGAATTTGAAGCTGACATTCGAGCAGTTGAACAAGCAGATCGAAGCCATGAAGGCCGAGCTGGATGACGCGATGAACAACAGCGAGAACCTGCAGGAAGCCAAGGACAAGGCCTTTGATGACATGAACACCATCAAGGAGGAGTTCGAGACCGTCAACACTGACATGAGAAACATGGTTGTCGCGGTGAGAAAAAAAGAGGCATTTTTGGGAATTGAAACGGGAGCAGCACAAGATCTTGGAAGACGAGAAGGTCAGGCTCGATGCCGAAAACGCACAGTTGAGAGAGGAGCTCGACGACCTCTACAACGCTGAAGAGGAGAACGGTGCTCTGAAGAAGGTGAAGACGTCTTCATGTTTTCGATTGACGTTGTCAGGACGCTCAAGATAAGGCGGACATGATCAAGAACATCGAGAACAGGCTGGTGGTGCTCACGAACGATGTGAGATGGATATTGGCGGGTTGTAGATTGACGGTGGACAGAACGCCGCCCTGCAGGCCAGACTCAACGAGCTGGAGGGAGTCGAGGAGGACTACAACGAGGCACTTCAGAGCTCCGACCAGACTTACCAGCATTTCGTTCGAGCCAAGGAACAACTCTTGGAGCTCATCGCATGGGCCAAGCAGGAGCACACACGTGCCGAACTCGAATCGGTGAGCATCTTCTCTTCATCTTCATTTATTCTTTTCCATTTATCCTTTCATCATTTATTCTTTTCCATTTATTCTTTTCGTCATGATTTATTTTTTCCATCTGGATTGATATTTTCGGCCGAAAAAACTTGGATTGACGAGAAACAGGTCCGCGAAGACCCCACCGACCCTCTTTCCACCCTCAAGCACATCTTTGCCACTCTCAAACTCGTCCACCTCGCCAAATCCGAGGCCTACAACGCTCTCGCAGAGAGAGAAGTCACGTGCGTTTTCCATCTTCCATCTCTCGACCTTCTTCTCACGTTCACAGCATCGCATCTCAATTGGCTACCATCAAAGGAGATCTGGTCGAGACGAAGAGAAAGAACAGAGGCCTGGCAGAGTTGGAAGCGACGTACGATGAATTAGAGAAGAGGTACATGGAGCTGCAGGTCACCCACGCTTCCACCGTCAACCAGCTCGAGCTGCAGGCAGCCACCATCGAGACGTACAGACTGAGAGTCATCGAATTGGAGGGCTTCGTAGAGGAATTCCACCAGAGATCCGGTGTCGTCGGAGAGGGTGAGTCGTCCATCTACAACGGATATCCTATGCCAAGCCCATCCATCACGATCACACGCTCGTACGGATATCCTTGTGGATATCCTGATCAGAAGAGAGGAGACTGACAGACGCAGCTTCCCCCATCGCTAAGAAGAGGAAGATGGTGACAGGCACTCCAGTTCAGAGAGGATTTGACTATGGGAAGTCACCCTACACTCCTGCCACCAGGAGGTCGACCGCGAACGTCTCCAACATCAACCCCGAGCCCATCGTCATAGGCACACCCATCGCCACCGTCGTGCCCACTGCCACCGTTGTCTCTGTCGTCGAGCAGGTGATCATCATGCGTCATCACCATCGCATCACATCACGATCATTCACGATCACACATAACGATCGATCACATCTCATCACGATCATCGCGATCGCGGATATCGATGGACATGATCTGATGCATGCACAGACCGTCATCCAAGAGGAGGTCGTCGTACCAAAGAAGAAGAAGGTGACAAAGAAGAAGACCGTGACAGAGAACGATGATGGTGAATCATCAGTGTCCGAGGCCGAGAGCACAACGAGAACTTCCTCCAGAAAGACTAGAACTGCTACTCGCAACTAGACCTCACAACACGAGCACCCTTTATCTTAATACATTCTCTTCCATCGTTGTCCTCTTCTCCTTGGTTCGTTCTCTCTTTGTCGTGTCATCTTGAGTGTGGTATGAGATCCTCTTCCTCTTCTGTTTCTGTCTATCAGATGATGGCGACGATGTTCGATGGTGATTGGGGGTGTTTGATGGGGTGATGGATGATGATGTGTGTGACTCACCTTGTGGGTGGGTGGTGGGTGGTTGTGATTGCCATCATATGTGACTAGATGTGTCTCTACCTTCTGCTCGACCACTTTCTTCACTGGGCAACCTGGAAAGATACACGAGAGGTACTCTCTGACAAATGGTCCTGATTTCAACATCTTTCGTCCGTATCTCTTCCAGTGGTACCCGTCGTCTGTCGCATCGACCTGAGCGGAGCTCTCCACGACTAATCGTGGCATCACTACTGTTCCATTAGAGGCGGCGTTCGCTGCGATCTCTATCGTTGGTGGCTCTTCTCTCGTAGAATCTTGCTGTATCACGTATCAGCGACAGTGAAGATGCCACCTCCATCTCACCACGGTCAGGACCCATTGTTTGAAAGAGCTCTGATCTTCGGCATTACCTCTGACCGTCTTTCGTGCGTCGTGATTGTGTTCTGAACCTTTGTAGGACACGGATTCAATCCCTTCATCTGTCTTCTCCACATACTTTCTCCTTCCACAGTTGGTGTGTGTGCATTTATAATACGACCTCGGATATTTACACCCCTTGACTTGTTTCTGTCCATATTTCCGCCATCGATATCCATCCTCTTGTGTGAATGGCTCTTCTTGTGTTTCTGATATCACGTCGTCTGAATTACGACCCTGTTCTATCGGAGGTGCTGGTAAGATCGTCGATGAATCATCGGGTGGTTGAAGAAGATGAGAGGCTTCGGCTCCCATGCCGATGTCTTAAGACTTTCGTTTACCGATATTCTTAGAAAGTTATTTGTCAAAATTCATTTTATTCTCTGTTTTCCACGAAGTGATGTCACATCACAAGACACAAACATAAGATCACGATGGGAGAGGAGGAGCTGCTGGGATGGGATCTATACTTTCCGGAGGAAGTATTCTCTCCGGATGCATTGCAAATCGACTTCATTCAATCATTCGTCACCTCTTTGGAAGAGAGTGATGCATGTCCGACTCTCGAAGACGTTGAATTTAACCATTCGATACCAGTCGACTACTCCAAACTCAAATCAGTCATCCCTCCAAAATTGTCAGCGCTCATAGAAAATGAACCAGAGATGGGGATCGCTTGCCTCGGTATCACCTTCTGTAATTTAATCTATCGGGATTCCAGGAGGAGTGGGTCGATCAAGAAGATCACCCCCAGATTGGAAAACTTTGGCTACTGCACCCCCCTCCGATCTCTCAAGTCCAACTGCATCGGAAAATTCCTCTCTATCAAAGGAACAGTCGTTCGAGTGGGTCACATCAGACCGTATGTCAACCAGATGAACTTTGAGTGCGGCACGTGCGAACAAGAGATGACCGTACATCTCAAAGATGGCAAATACAAGTGAGTTCGATCTCGATCGATCTTGTCGTTTCAACCATCAACCAACGGCAGATATCCAGACCGATGTGGCACCCAGGGTTGTCGTTCAAAGACATTCGTGCCCAATTACCAGAGTGCAGTCACTCAAGACATGCAGAAGATCAAGATCCAAGAGCAGATGGACCGAAAGGAACCCGGTCGAGTGCCCAGAACGGTGGAATGTGAGCTGACTGCAGACCTCGTGGACACCTGCGTGCCCGGAGATGTCGTCACCATCTGTGGCATCGTCAAGACGGTCAGCACAGAAGCAGAGAAGGGTGAGCCCTCTCACTTCCATCGAAGACATCGACATCATCTCGTATCATCATCATCATCTGTAAGAGAGTAACATCTGACGAGAAGAAAGGAAAGAAAGACAACCACAAGGCCACCTTCTACATCTACATCGACGCCAACTCCATCGACTCGGACAAGACGAACGATACCCTCAACAAGAACGAAGTGGCCCAATTCACGACGAAAGAGATGTACGCCTTCCAGGAGATATCTGATGAGCAGAACGTCTTCCGTCTCATCGTCAACTCGGTCTGTCCCTCCATTTACGGTCACGAGATGGTCAAAGCGGGGATGGTTCTCACCCTCTTCGGTGGCTGCCCGAAATACGTCGACGAGAACTCTAGAATACCAGTCAGGGGAGAGTCCCACTTGCTCGTCGTGGGCGATCCAGGTTTGGGTAAATCACAGATGCTCACAGCCATCAACAACGTGGCACCTCGTGGAGTTTATGTCTGCGGCAGTAATTCGACGACGACGGGGCTGACGGTGTCTCTCATGAAGGAGGCGGGCACGGGTGATTACGCGTTAGAGGCGGGAGCTCTCGTTCTGGCAGACAGGGGATGCTGCTGCATCGATGAATTTGATAAGATGGTCAACGAACACACGGCACTGATGGAGGCTATGGAGCAACAGAGGATCAGTATCGCCAAGGCGGGAATCGTGGCCAACCTACCGGCTCGTACGTCAGTCATCGCTGCTGCCAATCCAGTCGGAGGACATTACAAGTGAGTTCACTATCTTTCATCGTTCTCACACATTCATTTCTCATGTTACCTGTTCATTCATCTCATCATCTGTTCTCATTCGATCTTTCTCCTCCACTTTTTAATCTTTCTCTCACTCCAATAGTAAGGCCAAGACGGTATCGGGGAACCTAAACATCGGAGCCGCCCTCTTATCTCGCTTCGATCTCGTCTTCATTCTATTAGACAAACCAGACGAGAAGAGAGATCTATTGCTCTCCGAACATGTCATGGAGGTAAATCATTCTCTCTCGTCTCATCTCATTCAATCAGTTACACGGAGGAAAACGAAGCAAACCAAAGTCGAGTGAGTCTCTACTATCACATTCCAAACGATTTACATCTTCAACGACCTGTTCTTTCAATGAAACGACTTACATGTTCTGACAGTGGTTGGTTGTCTGAGAGAGACTGTGTTAGATAACGGTGAAGGCTCTCTCCTCAGTCGATTGGAGATCGGACACAGTGCATTCGATCCCCTCCACCCCATCCTCTTACGGAAGTACATCGCTTACGCACGGCAGTACGTCTACCCTACGTGAGTCCATTCACCGATCGAACCGACTCAAAGGAGAAGGTTGAGTCCGGAAGCTTGTGCGGTCATACAAAACTTTTATCTCTCGTTGAGAGAGAAACACAGGAGCAGCGAGAGCACTCCCATTACAACGAGACAATTGGAATCCATCATTCGGTTGTCTGAGGCGAGGGCCAAGCTCGAATTGAGGGAAGAAGTGACGGAGCAAGATGCGTGGGTGGGGAGAATTCATGGAGAATGTGTGGAGAATGTGTGGGAGATCTGATGAGATGATAGGATGTCATAGAGATCATGAAGGAGTCGTTGTACGAACAATTTGAAGATGAAATGGGGAACATTGATTTCAGAAGAAACGCGGGAATGGGAAAGAAGAAGGAAGCCGGCAGATTCATCGCCGAGGTGAGATTTCCCACAGATTCTCCACGATCTCCCACAGATTCTCCACGATCTCCCACAGATTCTCCACGATACTGACCTACACAGTTGACGAGGATGAGCCAAGACTTGAGCAAGACCGTCTTCAACGTCACGGTGAGACGTCCTTCAAATCCCATCGAAATTTCAACTGACAACCATTGCAGGAATTGAACAATGTCATGACGAGATTGGGACTGAGAGTACCCAACGTGCAAGATTTCATCGATTCAATGAACGTAGAAGGATTCCTCCTCAAACAAGGTCCCAAATCTTATAAACTCTCTCTCTATTGAACTTATTCTTATTCTTCCTTTCATCTATTGTTTAACTCTTTCATCTATTGAACAATGTCTAATTCTTTCATCTATTGAACGATGTCTTATTCTTCTTTTATCTATTGAACGATGTCTAATTCTTCCTTCCTGTCCTTGGCGTACGTGTCCTGAAGAGAGTCAGTCGTTGTAGATGGACGATGATGGACCTTGTGTCGATCGTAGAGGGCCTTGAGCTCTCGGATGTATTGGGCCTTTAGGTTCTCTATGGCTTCGTCTGTGGCTTTCTCCATCTTCTGTACCTTGATGGGTCTGCCTACGACACTGGTGAGGGGAACTTGCATCGGTAAGAAGCCCCAATCTGGGCCTTTGATGGAGACTCCCCAGAACAACTGCATTCTTCAGCTTCATGTCGGACATCACGATGAGATGGACTCACGGTGGGGCTCATGCCGATGAGTGTCTTTAGAGTCTCTTGGATGAATCTCAACCAAGAGCCGCGGGGGTTGTCGACTTGATAGAACATCTCGTTCTCTCCTGATGACTCGTCAAGATGATGTCTTAAAGATGATGGCGATGGACGCTCACCGAAAGTGAAAACGGGCACGAGATCGCTTCCTGTTTCGATGGCGATGCGAGCGAATCCAGTTCTCTTCTTCAGAGTCAGACGAGCTCGTCCGGGTTGAACGTCTAATGACTCGGCGGAGCCACCGACCACGTCGATGATGGCAGATGCCTTTCCCTTCTCTCTTCCGTGGACACCAGTCTTCTCTAAGACGTAACGAATGGATTCTTCTGATACGGGAAGGATACCTTTAGAGGTAATGAGAGGATGATGGAGTGTGATTGGAAGATGATGGATGATGGAACACACCAAGACTCAGCATGAGATCTCTCAAGAAGGGAATGGTGAAGTTTGATTCGAGAGTGCAGAGAGAGAAGTTGATGCCGGGGAATTCTTCAGAGATGTGATTGGCTTCGGTGGCGAAATTGCACCACAGACCTAAGAGGGTGAGCATGCGAAGGTGAAGGTTTGGGTGACGATGATGGACGGGTCGATGAGTCGAGATGATCACCAAGGGGAAGTATTCCGTGAGGGTGAGCGGCAAAGAGGTAGTTTGTGTCGGAAGGGAGATCAACTTCTTTGACGATCTAAAGTTGTTAGCAGGGGTGATGGATCGTTTTGCTCACATTGACTGGGAAATAGCTTTTGAAGTATTTCCATATGGTCCACTGTCAGAGAATGAGGTAATGATCACAGTGGATGTCAGACGATCGCCTCACATTTCTGACCCAAGGTAAGACTCTACCACCTTTCACTGGTGCAGAATCCATGTTGATCCATAGCCAATAAGGCCAGAGGAACGGGTTGAACCATACGAGTAGCTGTTTAGGTCTTCAACCGAGAGATGCTTTAATATCACACACCTGACCCAGAACAGAGAGAGGCATGAGGGCCATCCAAAATGCAACGGCAAATGTGGCTAATGGATTGCGATATGCTTTGGACAGATCGGAAAGGGGGTTATAGATGGGTATCTGTTCGACGAAGTTCTTGATGCGTTCCATGCTGTCGGTCGTGTGGTCGACGTTGTGATCGATGGTACTGCTGCCGATTGGAGTTTTCATTCGATATTCATTCTCGGGAACGGTGGGGAAATGAATGAACGACGCTGATCACCGTCCGCTACGTGTACGGCTATGAGAATTTCGTTTGGATCAACTTTGGACGAAGGCGATCCAATGTTCTCGTCAGCTGAAGACTTTCAATTCGAGTTGACTCTGATGACCACGATAATGATGGTCAATGTGATCTATTTCATCCAGATATTTTTTTGCTTTGCAGGAGTCCGCATTGTTTCCACAGAGCGTACAATTGTGGATTTCTATCTTCGATATATTTGAGAACCTGCCGCGATGAACATCATCTCTCAGGTGCGTGATCATCCATCACCTTCCCCGGTACAGAAGAAGTCTCTAGACCGTGTTCAGTGCATATCCTTTCAATCAGTCTGCTTGCTTCTTCCCTCTGATGGTGAATTCAGTTGTCTGATCTTCATCACCATTAGAACTCACATCTCCTCCTTCTTCTAACATCACTTCAATCTCTCCAACCCGATAGCCGAAATCAGTCTCGTCGAGGTCGACTGTGGCTGGTTGATCGACGATGGACAACTTTGTCCTCGTAGTAGTGATGGTGCAGAAGGGTGACAGGTTCCATCTCGCAAAGAGATCTACTCCATCAGACTTCTGGAGAGAAAGCGTGTCCAGATGTCGATCAATGTCTGATTCTCTCACGATCTCGATGTATTGGTCAACTTGAACACTGTTGGCTGTGGGGTTCAACACTTGAGATATGGTGAAGAAGGTCACTCGAGTGGGTACTGTTCTGAAGTGAAGGCACTTTGCATTCCACGATCTGATCGCGGCGTCTGAACCAGATGTCTCTCGTTGTGAGATCGAATTTGGGTGTGTCATAATAAACGTCGGTGAACGTCTTCTTAGATACGAAAGATGTCCGTTGCAGAAGACTTTGAGGTAGAACAGTATATCTAAACTTGGCTTCCACCTGATCATCATGAATCAAAATGACAGAGAGAAACGACTATCACCTCTAATGCTGCCTTCATCATTAGAAATTGGAAGCGATGTGGTCACGTGAGTGACTTAGATCTGGCAGTTGTAAAGAGGTGGGTGAGGCTTCTCGGGATTTTTTGGCTTCTCTTACTCTTAAATTTAGCACGACTGATGTCGAAGATCGCGCTGGCCTCGCAGAACAAAATATACATCTTGGCCTGCGTCATCCTCGTCTTATTATTGGTCTTCTATCAATTAGGATCGACGAGGTCCATCACGTCATATGATCAAGATGTCGGGTCAACATCGAGAGATCTGAGTGACTCGAAGAGGGATACGTGGAAAGAACAAGTGCAAATGAAATGGGACGAACCACCACTGGTTGCCATCACCGTTTGGCTGGGAGACAAGGTGTGCTACGATCAACTCAGATACCACATGATGCTGTCAGAGAATCATTCGTCTCATTACGTCCACAGAAGCCTGACTACTTGCCTTGGTTCTTTGAATCAGTCAAGAGGAATCAAAACATGACGCTCTTATTTGTCATCACCACGGCATCACCGTATTGTCTAAATGGGACCGCGGGAGAGAGATACGACGAGAACATTCGATTCCTCTGCTTCACACCAGAACAATTATATAGACGTATCGCCGGTGGAATGTGTTCCGTCTGGAACTGCACATCCGACGAATCAGACACCACGTTCGAGGCCATTCAAACGTGAGAACTTCCGCACATTCCTCGCATTGATGAATCATCAGTTATCTCAATGATGTGTACGCCATCCACGAGCTATCGAACACGTGGGCATCCGTTTTTCACAAAGAAATCTTCAACTGGAAGGGAAGGCTGACACCATTCTCACATTGGATCCGAGTCAACACGGACATCTTCTTTGGAGATCTCGACTTTACCTTTCCATGGCATCTCTTACCACGCTACGATGTCATCGCTCTGCGACCTTCTAACGGTTGGAAGTATCTTTGGTTCGCGGGCACCAGCACCATCTTTCGCATCATCCCCTACATGGACGACAACTGGATCTACATCGCAGAGATGCAGACACCAAAGAATTTCGCTCAGTATTTCATCACGCGACACCAACGAGAGCGCGTCAACAAGTGTGGACGATCATCATCATCTCTCGTCTCAATTTCTACAGAGCTGGATACGCTTACGGCTCGTCTGATGAGGGAGCCGTTGCCACGGAGATCTTTCGTTCGCGTCACATCACCTTCATCATGTGGACGCAACAGATGCTCCAAGAGATCAGAAGAGGCTGGCACGTAGACATCCGTGGTGGAGATTTAAAGTCAGTCTTGTACCTCCCCAACGACGTATCCGACCTGGATGCACTCGAACTCCACAAGAGGAGAGACGCACCGCGGAATTACACGGTCGTGTTGAAGAACCACGGGCCACAGGTGAGAGAGGGTGGTAGAATGAGCTGACCGGGAGCAGAGGCTGACGCGGCGCTGTGAGGGAGATGGAATGTGGTGGACTGCGCCGTCGACGAGGACTTGTATATCGACTGAAGAGGAGGATAAGTTACCCAGCATCTTGACGACGGAGGTGAGTGATGTAAAATGGATCTCTGATCGTCATCTTCCTTCATCGGCCTCGATCGTGGATTTCGATCATCTCTCGTGATCGTGATGATCGACGACTGTCACGTGTCCATGTTGACGAGATCACGATCGCGATCACATCATCATCATCGATCATCTCACGATCTCTGTGCACTGACCATCGATGACAGGTCGTATCCCGTGACGAACCATTGGGACCCATACTCAGGAGAACAGTAGAAAATCCCACCTATGAGACAGCCATCATCAACGGAGAGAGAGTGGGCTATCTGAGGATGTCCATATTGCACTTTTTCTTCTGGAAGCATAATAGAGCGGTGAAGTCATCAAGCATTGACTCGTTCTGATGATTTCAGTTTCGAATGAGAGAGACAACTTTGGCGGCCAACGAGATGATCACGGACAGAGTGATACCTTGGAAGATATCTACCTTTGAATTGGATGATGGAAGTGAAGAATAAACGATGAGACGATCGAGTTGAGTGAGGGATACCAAGTAGGAGGAAATCTGTGTGGATGAACGGATTGAGATGAGATTGACTTTTAGATTGTCAAACTAAGTTCTACAACGATGGAAACAACAGAGCAGACAGATCGATCGCATCTTCGATGAGTGATGTCAGAGAACACCTCAGTCAATGCACCCACACTCGATTCTGAAGTCATCAATGCCACTCAATCATCACAAAAACCGCCCGTCATATATCACGAGAGGGGAAGGGGATTACGATCATCAGCACTCGTAGAAGATGCGCCCACGTTAAATCAGAGGACTCATTCTGAGAGGAACATAGGAGACGGTGACGGACCAAGGCACGTGTTCACGCGTCTTACGCACAAACATCGTGAGACAGAATGCTTCCATTCATCCCATTCTGATCATCTTCACAGACTCTCACAAGAGACCTCGTCAGATTGATGAGACAACATTTGGAGGATGGTTCCAACACAAGGTGCGTAAAGCAAAAAAGTACGCCCGAAAACGTGTCACGTCCTTCTTTACCTGGAAGAATTGGTTAGCTTGGTTCAAGTGGGTCCACCATCATTTCCATTCGACTGATGATCACAGATCGAGACAATTCATCTACACGTTCAAATCGACTCTAACAGTATCTTTATTGTTGGTCTTGCATTTCGTTCCAGTGTTCGCAAATTATCTCGGAGCATTAGCGCTGCTCAATATCGCCACCGCCATCCTCTTCGATATGACAGCCGGTCCAGGTGAAATCTATTCTCTCCAATCAGCTCCCATCTGGTGTCATCCATCACATCATCTTGTTCCACTCATGTAACTCTACGACAGGTGCAGCCATCGAAACTGGCTTCTTCTTCGCCTTCATCACTGCCGCCTCTTGTGCCATCTCCGGTTTCGCCCTCTGGACTTCGTTCGAGCAGCCCTGGGGGTTAGCTTTCTGGTTAGTCCTCCTGCTTCTCATCATCTCTTACATCCGAGCCAAAGTCCCTCTCAAGTACATGGGGTGAATCTACAACCCGCCATTGTAAATTTGACACATTTCAGGTCCACCATATTGAGTACACTTCTCATCATCATCATCATCCTCTTTGGATATAGAACGCCAGCTTTTTCCGTCAATTTTCCCTTCCAAGTGTGGCTGAATGGTATCATTGGACAAGGTCTGTCCGTCATCATCTGCGCCTGCATCTTCCCCACACGCATCGCAAAGATCACGTGGTCCGAGGTGAATTTATATCGCTCTACAACGTTGTAGATTGACGGAACAGGCTCGAGAGGCCCTGAATACCATCAACGAGGCGTTAGAAATGGGATTAGATACGTTTAAGAACGGAGGAGACGAAGAGAGACTGAACGAGATGTCCAAACTGAACGACAAGTGCAAGGGGCACATCATCAAGTTTCGAACTCTAACCGTCATGCTGAGGTCATCGTCCATCATCTTCGTCAGCATCGAAACGATCACCACTTCCCGTCATCATTCTAATCATCATCACTCACCACTCATCATTCTCACCACTCCACCATCACTCGTCACCACTCATCATTCACATGAACGAAACAAAGTCTCACATCGAGCAGATCTGAAGGAATGATATCAAAGAGGACACCTCAAGACACCATCTCCGTCGTGCAAGACATCCAACAGATCTTATTCATGACACGAAGGATATTAACCTCTTCTCCCCTGACGTCCACCCTACGAAACCAACCCACCGTGACGGAGACTGTTGATCAATTGTTTCACCCCATTCGGAGTATGATGGATGTCACGAAGGAAGGATTGAACATTTTGAGAGAGGGAAGGATGAGTGAGAAAGAGATCGAAAAGCTGAAGGAGAGCGTGAAGATGTTTGACGATCGAGTCGTGGAGGTGAGAGGGAGGGGTCGAGTGGTTCTACAACGTTGTAGATTCTTGCGCAAAAGTTGGACAAAGCGTTCACGCACGAAGATATCGTCGGATTATCTTTCTTCGTGAAAGGTTTCAGAGAGCTCGTTCATTGTACTATCGATTTCAGTGTGAGAATTCCACATTTTAATTCATTTTATCCACGATCTACAACAGGAGAAAGTGATCCGAACTCGATTGAAGAGGAGGAGATTATTCATTCCTCTCATCTGGCGCGATTGGTCCCACGATTTCTGTGGAATATTCAAGAGAGGAGACGAAATTGACACACCACAACGACAGAAGAAGACTTGGGGCATTCGAATTGCAGAGGTGATCATCGCCCCCACATCATCTCCATACTCCACTCCTTCTCATACGTACAATACGTTCCGTGCCGATCTGACCACCTCAGCATTCACGTCACTTCTTCCTCTTCCTCTTGTCTCCCTTTTACGATGACGCATTCAAATTTGCAGTGAAGATTAGTCTCTCCGTTTTCATCTGCACTCTCTTACAGTGGATCGATAATACGAAGTATTGGTACATCGACCACCGAGGCGAGTGGGCGGCCATCACAGTGGGCATCATCTTCACACCCAATTTTGGCGCCAGCTTCCTCAACGGAGCGTGGAGAATCGCTGGGACAATCATAGGTGCCACCTGGGCCCTCTTGACTTACGTCATCTTTGGTGGAGAGACTGTGTGGGGTATCAGTGTCATGACGATACTCATCTGTGTCCCCAGCTTCCACATCAAGGTGGGAATGGAGAATCAGTGGAGAACTAATGGGAACAGACGAGTGGGGGACCTCATTCGAAGATCGCCGTCATCGGTCTGGTGACGTTCGCTGCGATCACGTTGGTCAAGTATTATTACAGGAATAATCCCGCTTATTTCACCATCTACAAATTGTATTGGGTCAGATTAGTTGCCATCAGCATCGGTGATCACACACATCATCAAACCTTACATCATCCGCATCTCATCGATCATCACACCATCATCTCAACGTCACACCTGACTCCATCCAGGCATCGTGTTAGCACTCATTGTAGATCGATTATTCTGGCCCGTGTTGGCCAGAGACAGAGCCATCAAGACACTCGCCAGATCTCTCAGCCTGGCCTCTCACGCCTATGGAAAATGTCTCTCTCAACTCATCTCTTCCGACGAAACCGTGAGCTCGTCTACATCGTTGTAGATGCTCAATCTCCACAGGTGGAGAAAGAATTGATCGCCATAGAAGGGAGCATCACCGCCTGCATCACGGCCTGCACACAATTGCTGGGGTCAGCGGAATCAGAGCCAACTCTTCACAAGCCCCTGGACATTGGAACGTATCGCAAGATACTGGCCACGACCTCGGACATATTGCAAAATCTCATCACACTGAGAATCTGCGCGTTCAGAGATCCATTGGGTGATACGTTGAGGAGAGAGGTGAGCATTGATCATGACACAACGATCACGATCGTGCATCATCGAGATGAAGCTGATGATGATAGATCGTCGAACCTCTGATGGGATTGAGAAGAAACCACGTGTCGTTGACTCTGATGAGATTCTGGGTCGCTTCGGAGGTGTTTTCTTCTACGAGATCAAACTGATCCACACAGGCCATTCATCACAAACAGCCTATATCTCAAGCTCTACCGAGTAATATGAAGGTGAAGAGATTCTTCATTCCTCGCTGATTGATCATAGGCTCGATCACAGATGTTTGAAAAGTTGAGAGAGTTACCATTCATTACCAATGGAATCGAACCGAGACATACCATGCAATTTTTGTCCTATTGTACATTCATCTATGGTGATGCCGTGTTATCATATTTAAGAATGACAGACGAGCAGGTACTACGCAGATCTACCATGATATAGAGGACATCTTATCTGATATCGTCAAATTGAACGGTGAACAACAGAGCGTACAGGGACTGTTCTTGGAAGAATGAGCGTCTGATTGTATTTGTACCACCTCAGCTGAGAGATGAGCTGAGAATACCAAAAGAGTGTAAAGGCTGATAAATGTAAAGAGTAAGCGTGGACTAGTGCAGAAAACTTTGTGTCGGTTTCTTGATATCAAGATATTGTAGATGATCGGAATAGTCGTGCGAAAGTTCATGAGCAGCCATGCGAGGTAAGTTAATGACGTTTCTAACCTCCTTATTCCTGTAAGTGACTGTTAGGCGATTTCTCGTCAAACTCATTTTTCTAGAGCGTCTACCGATGGCCCCCTCGTTCAGCGTCGCGTCCCTCACCTTCATCTTCTTTGGTGCAGCACTTCTGTTGGGAGGGACAGCTACGCCCTGATATCTCTTCGACTTGACGGATAGTCCAAATTATTACGGAGAAACCGACCACTGCACGATCATGTATGGACGCGGTGTCACAAAAACTGATGAACTGTAGGTATACTAAATGCAAGCATAATTACAAGGATATACCGTCCACTATCAATTGGATCGAAAGATGCAAAGAAGATGCAACTAGCGTCATCTGTGGACTGGCTGGCTCCTGCATCTATCGCAATGAGCTTCATGATCGGGCCAATCTTGTCGCTGCATTCATCTGCCTCGCTGCCCTGCTGTGAAAAGTGTTTGAGAGGGGAGGAGATCTTACTCTGAGGGTCTGTCAGTTCGGTGGTCTATCTGTATTGATCCTGGTGAAAAGTGAGTCGTCCCGTAGAAACGATGTTTAATGCACGCTAGTCGCCGTCATTGTATACGCTGTGAAACTCCGTCAAGTCGTGGGCGCATTCGGCTTCGGTTCCGGTGGCTCGTCTGACTACGGTAGAGGTGGCCCAGTCATATACGGACCCGTTGGGTGGTTAATCTCAACCTTGGGTGGAATCATCTTCTCCCCTCGGCTGCTTCTTGGTCACAAAGACTACCGAGAAGCACGGATACGTCCTTGTCAGTAAAACAGGATGATAATAGACTTGTGATTACAAGAGCCAGTGTGTTCGATTCTCCAAGCATGTGATTATTGTCTAGCCTTCATTCGAGAGCTCACTAACCGAATTGAATTTTAGATCGGGCATAGGAAGGATAACAATTTGGAGCGGAAGGACAAGGCGCTAGAGCAACGTGACGAGGGAAAACGAAAGAGACAAGAGAACGACCTTGCATTAGGTGTATTTGTATGCGAAAAAGGAGAACGAATCGAAAGAAAAGGAATATTCTATTCTGCCAGCTGAGAGATTCTCTTCTCTATCGCTTCCATGTGTCTTCTCGTCTGTGTGTTCTCTTCCTCCAACAGTCTCTGCTTCTCTTCCACTTCTCGTGTCTGTGTCTCTAGCAGAAGCTCATCCATGTCAGCTATCCTTCTCTCTATCTGCTCTCGCAGCTCTTCTGCCTTCGCTCTCAGCGCTTCTTCTCTCTCTTTCCTGCTCTTGACTGGTGGCTTCGCTGGCACTGCTGTTTGAGATGATACTACAGAGATTGCAGGAGTAGATGTAGGAGCAGGTGTGGGTGTCTCTACAACGACATGTGTGGGTGTAGGTGTTGCTATAGGTGCAACAGCCTCTGCGATGACAGGTATAGGTGTAGACGTCTGCATAGCTGTGGGTACAGGTGTCTCTATGGGTGCAATAGTCTCAGGTGTGGGTGTAGATGTCTCTATGGGTGTGGGTGTCTCCGTGAGTGTGGGGTGATATGGTACGACGTTGGGTGGCACGATCTCTTCATCCTCTTGTGAATCTGACTCTTCCGTGTATTCCTCTTCCTCTTCTGCCTCTTCTCCCGTCTCTTCTATCTCTTCATCCATCTCTTCTCCTTCATTCTCCTCTAATTTTTCTCTCTCCACTTCCTGCTGTCTGTCCGCCTCGCTTCTACTTTCTCCTTCTCCCTTATTCTTCAGTTTGGGATAAGGTATCAATGCTGCTGAGTCTTTCTTCTCTTCTCCTTTCTTCTCCTCTCTCTTCTCTTCAGTCTTTTCCTCCTTCAATTTCTCTACTTCCTCTCTCTCCTCTTCCTTCCTCTCCTTTACTGTTCATCTCTATCACTCTCTCTTCTCCTTCTTCTTCTGCACCTTCATCTTCTGTCGCTACCACCACAGATGCCTCTTGTCGAACCTCCACCTTCTGATCAGGTTGTTCCTTCATTTGTACCCCTTCTTCGTCTCTCTTCTCCTTCTTCTTCATCGTCAGAACGGCCAGAACCACGGCGACGATGACCAAGATCCCAAAGATGCCTCCCACAACGCCACCTACGATCGCACCCGTCTTACTCTTTGATGCAGTGCTGCCACCGCCTTGGTCGTTGGTACCTTGATTGTCGGTACCTGATGTATCTTCAGATTCATCCAAGGGCACGAAACTTCACCTGACGCCAGCGATGCACTCTTGATCATCACGTTGAATGGTGTGATACCATACTTGACTGCCGCTCGACTAAATGCGTTGTCGTCAGGCGACGTCTGTGCTTCTTGTGTTGCCTCATACAGACTGTCGTTCGCTGCGCTCAGTTGTGACAGACTCGGCTGAGTAAGACGGAAAGACTGATCGTAGTCTCTCTTTCTGCTCGTGGCCGTCACTTCAGCCTGAGAACATCCCATGACATCAGCCATGACAGCAGAGAACTGATCGAAGCTGGGTGTGCTGCCGCTGACGGTGACAGTGAAAGTCTACATTCTTCAGTAAAGTATTCCAGGAATGCTCTACAGTGATCACCATCGATACGGCTGACTCGGCGGTGGGGAGAATCGTTGTAGATGCGGCTGACTTGGTTCCGTCTGTAGAGCTGGCTATGTTTTGAACTGACGTTGTGATGGCGGAGCTGAAGGTAAAGAAGATACCGCTATGGGGATTCGTACCGGTGACCGGTTTCGCTTGGGTCGTTGTAGATCGAGAGGCCATCTGAGTCGTTCCCGTGATGACCACTCCCGGTTGATCTACAACGATCAGTACCTCTCACAGGAAGAGAATGAATCACATTTGACTTTTACAGATAAGCCTAAACCTCCCACGAGATCCGGTCCATAACCCATCACAGATAGATAGTACGTACTGTCATATCAGCCATCAATGCGATGAAATGTCTTACCTGCTATTGAAGAAAGAGGAAGAGAAACGATCGTACGAGACGAACTGCAGAAATGTGTAAGTCGACGGGAGGATATTTGTCAGACTTACGTTAGAATTGAGAGTTTCCAAAGTGGTCATCTGATCTTGAGACAAGAAGAAGAAGACGTTTCCGTAATTGTTCGTCCTTGTTATCTGCACGGATGCCACTTGTCTGGTATCGATCTGATAGATGCTCCATTTGTTATCGTACAGTGACTGCTCTTCGGTCAAGATCGCGAATCACATTCTTCTCCCACCATGTTCCCGCTGTACAGAGTGATTGGCAACTGAAATTGTGAACAGTCGTCTCCCGTGTAACCATATTCGCAGAGGCAGGCATACTGATAACAGTCCCCATTTCCACTGCAGCTATTGAGACAAGAGGACAGCTTCTGTGCATAAGCTTGGAATCCATCTTTCATCGGATACGTAGGTGTACTCGTATAGTCGAACGTGCCGTTATACTGTACTGGCAAGAGATTGGGATGACTGTGATACTCAGCGTTGTAAACAGAATTCGGATGCTATCACACCGCGTCACGACGATAGACACCTCGCTATCCGCGCGGAATTGCCAATAGCAACTGATGGACGACTCAATCTCCAGTGATAAAAATCGTATAGGACTCACTCTGCCTGAGAGGGAGCAGAGCCGGTGATATGATCGGCGAAGAAGAAGGGTTGACCATCAGAGAGACGGATCTCCTTGTATCCTTGACATGTGTCTGCATCTCGTTAGTATCTTAAGATGTTCAAGAAATCGGAATCACCACGAGGATGGTTGATGAAACTTACCGAGAGAGCAATCAGGGCCCCACCAATATGTATCACATGTACATCCATTGCTTCCACACACACCATGTCCGCTGCAGTCGTTCACACATTTGGCTGTGCGGCATCAGTTTTAGTGCACAGTATGATCACGATTACGTGTACTGCAGTCTGAACCAGTGTGATAGTCATCGCACACACAAGTCCCGAATCTGTTGTCCACAGATGTGGGCCAGCACTGACCGTTACCACTGCAATCATTGGGACAATACACTGATGACATCACCAAACGTCATATTGCATCATCACGTACCTCTGTAATACACCAAGTTGACAGAAGGTGCATCAAACTGTATGGAGGTCTCCACGAGGAAAGGTGTCTTATCTACAACGCTCATCAGCCACGATCGTCCGATCATCATCACCTAGAACTATCCGATATACTGATCCTTCCGCAATCTGAATCTGTCAATCTTCATTCATCTGGCTATCTTACGAAGAAGGGTTGGTTGACTTTAGTGGGTATGACATACAGTGACGTCGCATCGTTCAGAGAGATGGTCAAGGGGGTAGAGATATTACCCAGGATGTTCATCATACCATTGTACAAGTTGTCCGTCACTTGATAATAAGAATTGTCAGATAAGGAGCAGTCTGGGCCGGAGAAACCTGAACCACACTGACAGATACCGTTACTGCCACACGTGCCTCTATTCCAGCAATTACTGCAGGTGACTGAGGCCGCGTCAGATGTACATCGTCACATAACGTTGCCGTGTTGATGCACTCACACTGATCACAAGATCCTCCACCGATGCCAGGATTACACAGACACGTACCTAGTGGACTGCAATACCCACTCTGGCAGTATGGGCAAGAGACTGATGACGTCATCATTCGTCATCCGTCTCGACTTACCTGTAAGCCAGGATAGAGAGATCTGTGACTCATATACTTGCGCTTCTGTATAGTAGAAAGGGTCGTAGAAGGTCATTGCGGTGGGGGTGTCTATTTGGTCGATGAAATTAGGACCCAAGGAGGATGTACCGTACAGAGACAATCGAGACAGAGTGTTGATGTTGACTAAGGACACCGTCGACCTGTCGCTCTGATTCCTGAAGATGAGAGTGGGCCCAGAGAGGGAATTGGCTGTTGTAGATCAGTATCACGACGCCACGCTATGATGGATGACGAGGGAGGTCACGGAAGACACACGCTGTATAGAGAGTACTGCTCGACCAGATGGCTGCTGAGTCAAGTCCACTCGGCCTTCGATGTAATCTACAACTAGTCATCCATCGTTCGTGACCTGTGTATCTTCTCACGTCTAGAGCAGTCGTCACCAGAGTATCCCAAGTTGCTGTCGTCACTATCAACTTCTCGCTCGAAGTGAAGGGACAAATTGTCTCTTCCACAGATAATGAAATGTTGCTCACCAGGTACAGCCGTTGCTTCCACACACTCCATTTCCACTACAGCCGCCAGCACTACAAGAGAACGTGGAACAAGAAGGACCAAACCAGTTAGGATAACACGTGCATCTTCCGCCTTCACATTTGCCATGTCTGCCGCACCCACAGAAGTCTGTTATTCTTTGAGACGAATTGTGATGTGATGATGTCACCAAGAAAGAACTGTAATCTGAAGCCCTTTCCACTGTACAGTGAAAGTGCGTTTAGATTGACCTGAAAGCTTCCCTGTGTGAAGATGGGTGCGGGATTCTGTTCGAGATCAGTCCATCTGACGCAGCATCCTCTGACCTGAGTGCCCGTTATGATCTTATAGATGAATCCAGAACCCGAGATGGTCAGTTGATCTGGATGATCATCAGAAGATGATTCGTAAATTACTTGGTGCCCACCGATATACGGAAGATCTAGATTCGATATCTCAATCACAGAGACAATGCTCGCAGCATACAGGGATACATTCCACTGACAATTGATACCAGCCTTATAGTACGGAGACACCTGCGTGGCTACGACCTCGATTTCAGTGATTTGTCTTGTCTGTGTGACTCACTGTCTATGACATTACCGATGAGCTGTGGACATTGACCCCGTGCACTTTCCGTCGATCAGATCGAAATCACCGAGACGAAAAATTGTAGATTACCCCACAACAAAGGACAGGAGAAAGAGAAGATGAAGGGCTAACATCCTCCCTGTGGCTTGGCCTTGAAAATACCCAATGCCCCCTGAGAACGACTGGAAACTCCGGAAGGGTCTTCGTTCAGGAGGTCGAGCCGTCAGCAGGGAGGCTGTGGCTGTGTCAGCAAGGAGGCTGTGATTGTGTCAGCAAGGAGGTGTGTCTCAATCTGACAGACAGTGACTACTATGAAGTGCACTATATACCATCTGCTACCATTAAACCCTTTGTGTTTCGGAGTCACGTAGAAGAGTTGTAAGTGACGAGGGCAATGTTGGCCGCGTACGGCTGATTTGATCATTGCTCCACTTCATCGTCAGATGGCCACGATGAGGCGCCAACAAAATGAACACAACCGACTATGACAAATTGAAAGGGGAGGGGAAAATGAGTGGGAAATGTATTACATCTCATCGGGAGACAATAACTTCTCGTAAGAGAAGGGAGTGAAGGCCTTGCCGTCACCCTTGAAGAACTTGTTCTGGAATTCGACCCAGTGCAGTCTGAGGGCGTGCAAGAAGGAAGAGAGAGACTCCATAACCATCAGCACTCCCATCGTCACTCCGGCCCAGATGCTCCAGCCGATGAAGATGGCCACCACGCTGGCACCTCTGTTTGCAGTATCGTTACCGATGCCAAAGGTAAGCATGAAGAGTCTGGCCCAGAACACCTCAGATAACTCTGTCCCAAAGTCAGAACATGTTCACCTTCATCATGGACGTGATCATCGTGATGAAAAGATGAAAACTCACGAGAGTGAGCGAGCGACAGGGCCCACAATCTGAGGTAAGAAGCCGTGTTGGAGACACAACCCAAGACAAACTCGATCGTGTGGATGATCTGGTGGATGAAGATCTCTCCAAAGTCAAACTCTCCTCCGTGACCGTGATCGTCTCCACCGTGGCCGTTGCTCTCTTCTTCATCATCACCGTGGTGTGGGTTAGCCAGGAGAGACTCGTTGTGTCTCTGTCTCAAGATCATCGGCTTAGCCACCAACATCCATGGGACGGACACGAAGGCCAGGAAGATCAAGAACCACTGGAGACCTATTCGAGTCAGTCGATGTGAATGACATCGACGATGCGTGATATCGCATCGACGATGTGACAGGCTCACCCAGCTGCCCATCAAAGAATCGATTCGTGTCATCGACGACACCGGGAGACAAGAACATCTTGATGAGAGCGTTGAGAATGAAGGGAGCCTGAGAGGGGTCCTCATAGTAGTGGCACCACTTGAACAGAATGAGGAATACGAGCCAGCCAAAGATGGCCTGGAGGAAGATCATCTGGGGCACAAACTCGCACCAGATGTCGAGTGGCTTTCTAAAGTGCATGGCGTTGAAGAGAGAGAGGACGATACCGACGGACATCTGAACGACACCAAAGATGATGGACATCTTCATCTTCAGACTGTTCGAGAACATGAGGGCGTTCTCAGCTCCAAACCAAGTCTGCCGAATGTCATTCCACGTGATATCATATGTCATGATGCAGAGAAGAAATCATCTCGAGAGGATGGAAATCGGATGAAAAAAGAATAAAATAGAATAAAATGTCACTCACGGGATCTACACCAAAGGGATAGACGGAGTTGACCTTCTGCTGGCAGACACCCTGAGAGTGGCAAGACTCTTGATCAAATCCCTGCAGACCCGACAGAGTGATGGGCACGGCGAAGGTCTCGTTGTAGATGAGACCGGTGTACAGAGAGAAGAGACCCATCATGAGCAAGAGGTACCTTCCATCAAAGATCGTCTTGATCATCTCGTTCAGCTTCGTCTTACCGAGACTCTTCTCGTTGATGACAAAGTAGACCGCCAGGAGCAGCATGATCAGACCGTGTCCAATGTCACCAAACATGACGGCAAACAAGAAGGGGAAGGTGATGATGTCAAACACGGCCGGGTTGACTTCTCCATACCGAGCGATACCGTAGGCATCGACGATGCCCTGGAAACCAGAGGTGAACTTGTTGGTCTTGAATGAAGTGGGGGGCTCTTCTCTCGATTGGATGACGCTGAGAATCGAAGGGACTAGGGCACCGGAGGTCTCTGTGGCGTTTCTCATGGCGTTGACGATCCTCTCGGTCGATGTCTTTGGGCACCAACCTTCTGCGATGAGACACTTTCTTCCATTGTCGTAGTTGAACTTGTTCATCGTATCGAAGATGGCCTTCTCTTTCACGACCTTCTCTCTCCACGTTCCGTAGCGTCGACCAATGTCCATGAGGGTCGATCTGATCGTGTCACATGACATGATGTCGGTGATGGATCACCTTCGGTGCTTGCTCGTCTGAGATAAAACGGCCTTGAGGTCGTCGAGTCTCTGGTTGATCTGGTGCAGGAGATCTTTTCTCTCTTTGGGATCGGAGGGGCAGGGGTAGACGTTAGCTCCAAAGGTCTCGCAGATCTTCTTGATTTTCGTCTGGATCCTCTCTCCTTGGTAGAAGACAATAAATACGTCCTTGTCCACCTACGTGTGTCAATCGTGAAATGGTGGAGGTGGATGATCGCATGATGAGGTGTTGTGTCGGTGTCACGTGAGATGTCAACATCATGAGGGAGATAGGGTGATGGATGTTCACCTCTTCTCCGGTGTGTGGGTCCTTGATGCGAGTGCTGATGGGATCGTGCTTCAAGTACAAGTTTCCTCTCGTCGATCTCCACAAGATGCGCTCGAAATTGGGCAGTCTCTCTCTGAGAATGACTCCGGTCAAGAAGCCAAGCTTGACCGATCTCGATGCCTCGCTCTCGGACAAGAGTCCTCTGACTTCTTCTCTTCTATCGTCGAAATTTTGGTTCGTGTTCTGTTTTTTGTCATCACATGGTGAGACGAGACAGTACCGACCTCGGAGAAGAATACGGAGTCCTTCTTCAACATGTTCTGCAGTTCGACGAGTTCGTTGTAGTTTCTCGTGAGCTGCTCTTGGTTTTGGTTAACCTGTCGGTCGGTTTCAGTTTTCCGTGTGGAGAACGTTTTAATGTTGAAGATGGGTGGAGATATCAGTTGGATAAATGAGAGATGTTTGTCGGAGTTGAAGAGCGGAAAGTTACCTGGGTGAGTTCTCTCTCGATCTCATCGAATTGGTTCTCTAACTCGTCCATCTGATTGGTGATGCGGTTGTCACCATTGACCTCGGAGAGGGTTACGAGGGAGAGTTCCTCTTCACTCTTCCTCTCAATTTGAATCTCTTTCAACTCTTTCTCGATCTGTTCTCCGAAGAAGTTGAGCTTCCTCTCCATTTCATCGCAACGCTTGACTTCGTTGACAAAGTTTCTCTGGAAGGGGCTGACCTCAGGGTTCAACTGAAAGATGGTCAGAAGAGAACCCTCCCAAACCTCATACGCACATCCTTGAATTGGACTAAACCCAGTTGACCCAGTTGATCGACAGTGTCGTGTGCGGCTTCAATTTGCACAAAGAGCTGCACCAGCTGCATTGGCTCAGAGCGAAATAGTTCTCCCATGGTGTGGCCTTTTCTTGCTGCTGATGATGCTCGTATGCTCTTTTTCCCTCCCGGTCGACGTTTCCTATCGTGACCCGACTTTTCCATGCATTTCGGATGTTCGTGTCGACACGAACTTTCAATGCTCAGCCACTCTGCGCCTCGTTTTCCAACCCGATGGCAGACGCATCGAGAGACGATGGCGCAGGTAACGAGCCACCTTCTTTACGGAGTGAAGCCGGTGAGACATTGGATGGAGTATGGAGGTTGAAACATGCGCAGTGCTATTGGCGAGTGCACAGAAACATCAATTAGACAATCAAGTGGATCGAAGCGGTTGGCTGCCGCGCGTTCAGAAGGCTCATCCATCTGTCAAAGAAGTAAGAGAGAGAGTCAGTCCACTCTTAAGGGCTTTGACCTTCTCTGAAATATACAATCCTGGGAGAAAAGATGTTCGCGACAGATTAAGCAAAGAGGACTTGATACAATTAATCATGCAGCATCTCATGACACAAGGTTTAGAATCCGTAAAATTAGCTTTAGAGAAAGAAAGCGCACTCGCATGTGAGTCAATATCGTGAAAATGATCTCGGATGATTAATCAATCTCTACAGACAACAACAAGAGACAGTCCAATCGAAGTTATCTCGTGATGCACCTTAATAACGCTTTACGCGACACGGAAAAAGTCTACGACCTCGCCATCGATGAGAGGTTGGGAAGAGTTTTGGGTTTAAAGAAGGATCGACAAGTGGAGTTGGAAGAGCACCTGCTCCAAGTTGGCATTCAAGAAGAGGAAGACATGGAAGAGACGATCGACATATGGAGTGCATCTATAGCCAAAGAACAAGTGATCGAGATCATCTCAAAGGGAACACCCGATGAAGAGAAGATTGTCAAGGCGGGCACCCTCAACGGTCTCATCGGCTTCCTCACATCGGTCACTGAACATCATACGACCTTCCAAAACATATTCCTGTTGACGTATCAATCATTCACCACACCGAAGAAGCTCTTTGATAAATTGGGTGAGAGAAGAAGGAAGGGTGTGGGCATCATCTGATGATGTATAGTGGAGAGGTACCATGTGCCCATGTCCTTCGAGGCGGACTCACCCAATCGAAACGAAAGCATCAAGAGGATACGATTGAGGGTCTGCAGTGTCATCAAAAAATGGCTGGAAGAGTACTCGACCGACTTCAATGAGTCATTAAAGGGCAACGCCATCTCCCTCGTTCAACTCATGCGAGCGGAGGGTGAGGCGGCTCTGGCCAATTCACTTCAGAACTCGATATCGAAGATGGACAGTGGAACGTCCAGAAGAGTTCAGAACATGAAGAAATTGGAACCTCTGGTGACGATCGTCTGATGATGAAAAACTCACTCGTTGTAGATCACGAAGAATATCTTTTCGGATCAATTGAATTATTTCGACATTGAAGATGAAGAACTCGCACGGCAGATGACTCTCATCGACTACGAGATCTTTTCTATAATCAAGGTGAGAGGGACACGAAGGAAGACACGCGACGACTCACACGCCGAGACAGCCGGAGGAACTACTCAACTTGGCTTGGAGTAAGCCCAAATTAAAACATAAGGCGAAGAACGTGCTGAGTATGATCGATCGATTCAACAACGTGTCATCCTGGGTGGCCACCATGATCATCTCACCCGAGAGATTAAAAAACAGAACGAAAGCCATCACCAAATTCTTAAAAGTGGCCAAACACTTGCGGCAGCTGAACAACTTTAACAGCTTGACGGGTGAGTCAGACGAAGAAGAGACGAACTGAAGACAGATCCAGCCATCATCGCTGCGTTTAACATGGCATGTGTACATAGACTGAAACACTCGTGGGAGGGTATACCGGCGAACATCGTAGAGGTGAAAGTCAACGCGAGAGAATCGACTCACGATGTCACAGACGCGACAGGAGATCGAGAAGCTCATGAACACGGAAAACGGGTTCAAAATCTATAGAGACACTCTAAAGTTATCTTCACCGGCCATACCTTATCTGTGCGTGTGAAGAGAGTGAAGGGAGAGACTGACGAGACTAGGGGCGTTCACTTGACCGATTTAACTTTTATGGAAGAGAATCCAGATTGCATAGAGGTGGAGGGAGTGAAGATGATCAACTTTGCCAAGAGAAAGTTGATCTACGCGGTCATTTCTCTTTTACAGACCTACCAGCAGACACCGTACCACTTTGCCACAGTTCATCAGATCACGAGTTATCTGAAGAAAGGAACGACGTTGGATGAGCCCACATTGTACAGAATGTCTCTTGATCGAGAGCCGAGGAAGTCGAGATTGGCTGACATACAACAATAAATACCAAACGACTGTACTTTTTCTGTTCTCGGTGCTTGCTGCCGATGAGAATCCGCCTCTTTGATACCTTGCTTGTGGTATTCTGCTGCTGGATCCACACGAGTCGTGCTTCTCTGCCGATTTTTTTGTGTAAAATTCACAATCGGGATGATATTGCCTTACCCCGTTTTCCCCTCATTTCTACAACGCCAGATTTCCACATGGATTCAGCTTAAAACGAGGTAGAAAGAGAGAAAGAAGCATCCATGGCTGCAAAGTGAGCAAAAGATACTCTGTTTCCCACCAACTGACTTATCCAGCACCAACCTCACAAGCTTTCAGCGGAACTTGAAGACCATAGCAGATGAATTGTCAAGACCAATTAACAAAAGGAACTCTTACATGAAGAGAGAGGCCAGAGACTTGATGGCTCAGGTCCTCAATGACGCAATTGAGAGCGATGTCCGAGATACAAGGTACATACAACGCTTGCACCAAAGGATCGACACACTCAAGGAAAAGAACGAAGACTTTTACGGGAAGCTGCTGAATGGCCACCTGGAATTGAATGATCTCTTTGAATCTTGAAGTCCACCCCAGGCAAGGAAGGAGCTTCCGACAATTCTAATGCAAATTAGTAAACGTTGTTCGCCACCACCTTCAATTCGTCACTATTCTATCGTGCGCTCCTCTCTGCTTCACTACAATCGATCACTTTTCTCTGTACATGCATTCACACCAATATCACCGACAAGTCCATAAATTTCACAAGAAAACATCGAAATACGTGTCCGCATATCGGGGACCATCATCACAGATCAAATGACAGTCTTCGTTTCATTTATTTGATGAGATAAATTCCTTTGCTCAACCGATTGGGTACCTCTGCCTCTACCACGGCGCGGATGGGGAGATTGAAAGTCTCGTTCTCTGTGTCGATCCGTAAAACTTGGTCTTCCAAAGCATCGAGAGAAGTCGGAGAGTATTCCAAGTCCATCTTCACAGTGATACCTGGGGCCACTGGACCAGGGACATAGTGAACCTAGATTCATCAGCATCGCCGGTTACTTGCGTGTGATTACTGATCACCTTCAACTCTTTCGATTTGGGTTGTTTGACCTTGTACCTTCCCGTGTCGATCCCAATATTGACTAATTGAATGACGGTCTTGTACGTGTGTCCCAGGGCAACCGTCCCAAAATCAATCTTGGGTGGAAACACGTCAAACAGGTGAGTCGTCAGTGGAACCGGGACACCAGGTAGATTTGTATTGCCCAGAACAACCGTCCTCGTTTTTCTCTTACCGGGTGATTCCGTTTTTGATGGCTGACGATCGTTCACCACACGTAGCATCGATGATCTCTCACCTTCCCGTTCTGTCCATCAATAGAAGATCTCGAGTTGTACGATAATAAGGTGCGCGTGCCTCTAAAGTCTCGCTTGTGATCGGTGGGTGACTCAATACGCTTGCCTGGGTGTCCCACGCCGGGTGGAGGTGCGACGGGTGGTAACTCTTTCGGTGTCTGTGGTGGTGATTCGTAATCCTGTGTGTCATGAGTACCACGGTGTGTGATAACGTCCCACCGTGACTATGTCAGACATGTTGATGTGTGCTTTTCGTTGGGAGTCGGTCAGCCTCTGAGAAGATTGTGGTCTCTGTGAGGAGTGTGAAGATGGACGTTCGGGTCTGGAATAAGCTTTCTGAGCTTCCGATGAAGCCAGGAAGGCTCTGCCCTCCTCGTGGTCGAAATAACGCAGACCATTCGTCTCCACTGTGCCGCGAGCTCTGGGCCCAGGGGCATCTCTCTCCCTTACCCTCTTCTGTTTGTTCGACTGTATCATCTCAATTTCAATCGTGAAGATCTCTTCACCTGGTGTTTCTGTCTCTCGCTGGGTTCCTGGAATGAAGGTTTGCCCACGTTCTCGTTCTTCTTGGCTTCGATCGTCTGCAGTTGATTTCGCACATCGTTTTCGACTGGGCTCACACTGCTCTTCTCGCGATCTTGAAGATATTGCTGGACTCTCTGTCTCACTATCTGCTCCTCTTGTTTCAACTGAATCATATTGAGATGAATATGAAGTAGTGAATCCACCTGCTCTGAACGCTCATCGATCACAGATCGGTTGATGATATCCTCTCTCTCGTCTTTGTACGTTTCGAAGGCTTCTAATTCGTCCATCAATTCGTCTTGTTGATCTCGGCTCAGTGACGAGTGCTTTTCGAATTTTCTGAATGTGGTCACAGTGGGAACGAGATTCCTGGAAGTGATGATGGTTTCCATTGACTCGATCTGTTATCTCTTTAGATCGTGCACTACGCTGTAGGACCCACATCGTTTTCTGGATGAACATCCTCTTGCGGCGATTCTAACCTTCCGACAACGGTTAAGAATTCTCTTCCATCGGGTTCTGACTGTGCATCGATCAGACATTGTATCACAATGAGGTACTCACGCTTCGAAGTAGAAAATCATCCGATTGATATTTTTTCTTCTTGTATGATAGATAAGCGTCTAAATCCTCTTGTCTCAATAATCTGAACCCTCCACCATCTCTTCTCAGACCAAAGAGAGCGGGCGGATGACTCAAAGTTCTGGTGTCGTCTTCTGTTTCATCGTTGGTATACGCTTCAAGATCTGTCCCCTCACCGTCCTCTTTTTCCTTCAACTTCACTTCTGCATGCTCCTTGTGAATCGAATAGAAGTTATCTTCCTCATCCTGCATTTATCAGATCAACTCATATAATATGAGCTCACGTGTGTCACGATCGAATTATCAGTGAGAGATACGAAGTAAATTCCTTTGTTCTCTCCACCCTCCGTAACACCTCTGGGTACCAATATAACCTTCCCTTCAGATGATAATCTACTACGATCAGATCTTCTGAGATGAAGACAGACGATCTCACTTGATCAGATCTACTTGTGCAGAGTCCATAGAAGAGTAGTACGCGAGTACGTGATCTCCTTTCATCACGATTCGGATGTTGCTGGATCCTAGAGGGGATGTCTCGCTACTTCCGTCACTGTACATGATCATCCCTGCGAAGCAAGGCGATTCCGCGGATACGAGCGGTTTCTTCTGTGTCTAATTACCTCAGCCAGATGATGAACGTGAATGACTTACCGATTGATTCACATTGCCATCAGCGATGAGATCTTTGTGAGAAGGGTACCCGGTCAGAACGGTACCATCGGGCATTGTAACAATAGTCGTACCATCCGTTCGGTTGGTGATCTGCAACATGTCTTCTCTCGTCGATGTCTCTTGTCGTGTCTCGATATCCTTTACCTTGGATACTCCTGTTTGGCGTGAGTTTGATTCTTTTCTCAAGTCATTCACCTATCGGCTGCGAGTTGATTACGATTCCTCCGACATTGACTGTTTTGCGAACGCCCGAGAAAGAGATGAAGGTTCGCTCTCCATTGGATGATACGACAGTGGTACTTCCACCTTCACTTAGAGTGATCGATTCCGTTGATCCATCCTCAAAATATTGAGTAAGGGTGCCACTTTCAGCGAAAACTCTGCTTGAGTGAGTCTAATTACTGCGGTGCACCCTCACCTTCGCGTCTCTCGTTTTAGAGTTCCGCTGAGAGTCGCTCGAGGGAGAAATTGTCGGTGTCTGCTTCTCGGGCGATCTCCGTTCATATCGAACGTCTCGAAATATTCTTCTTCAACTGTAGGTAAGAGATATCGCTGAACGATAGTTCGATCTCCCATTTGATGTCCTATGATGAGACCACTTCGCATGGTGTGCTGCATATAGACGCTCTCCTCTTCGCGTGTGAGCCACAAGACGTCGACTTCAGATATCATCCCCAGATAACACGTCAACTTTCCTTCTTCCAAATGATAACTATTATCGCCTGAAGATCATCAAGTTAAAAGGTGATATTGAGTCGAATATTACCCATTGTAATTGTGGAAGCAGTACAGATGGTGTTATTCTTGGTGGGATATTGTAACTTGATCAATCTCAAGTAGGATCCATCCACAGGGTAAAGGGTCGTCATGTTCACTGCAGCATCCACCTCAAAGATGTCAGATTTGTTTATGACTTGTCGAAACATCATTTGGAAGAAGTATTCTCACCTGCGTGCTTTCTATATCATACATAGTACGGACCTCCTTCTCCGTCGGTGAGACCTCCTCTTCCTTCTGTTCCTTCTGCTGCGCTTCAATCTCCCGTTGTTGAATCTGCTTCTGTTGTTGTATGTGTTGCAGACTTATCAGTGATTCAGGCAATTTGATATTCGCGGAACTAGCCTTCTCCACCCTCTCTGCCGCTTGTTGGTCTGCTATCTTCTGTTGTTGCTCCTTCTCCACCCGTCGAGCCGCTAGTTGAGCGATGTAACTCTTTACAGAGTCAGTACATTCACGATATTCTTATAATTCACCGTAGTCCATCTTCCAAAGCAGGAACGTGCGAAAATGTCAGCGTCCCATCGAGAATCCACGGATATTCGTCCCAGAGGCACATGATGGTAAATGGCCACTAAGAAGGTGTCGGAGAAGGAATCGTATTGTGTCAAGATCTTGTCGTCTTGCACCCTCGCTGACATAATCCCTTGGTGAAGAGATTCGGTGCTCAGTTGTTCGTAGATATTGAAATCTGACAGATTCACATCCAATCGATCGTCATCCTTGTTTCAGATCATCGATTGGTATGATAAAATTTGAATCACCTCCGCATCTGGAAGGTGAACCGAATGGATGTGATCGTTGATCATGTCTTCAAATTGGAACAGTAGCATGCAGTCGTTGATTTGAAGAGGTGTAAATTTCTGAGAGTACGCATGGAATTCCATCCTATCTACATGTATATCCTCCTGCTCCTCCTTCTCTTCCTCTGTCAAGTCCGAAAAATTCAGATTCTTCAGGGCTTCGATGTTCTGGTACATCATCTGCGTGGTTTTAGGAACGAATCATCTTGATGTCATACCTCCATCGACCGGAAATTGATATCTACCAATTTTCTCCCGTCTGCATCGATGATACCATGCCCAAACTGCACCACTCGATTGTTCTCATTGACAATCATCCTGTAATACATTAAATTTCATCTCTCCATCTGGCCCACAATTCTTCTGCGCAATTAGAATCGATATCATCCGTCATGTCGTTGTCTGTCGTACTCGTATAAGTGGTATCACCATCCATAGTGGATGATAGAGTCAGTTTAGAGAGTGCTGAGTCTAAATATTCCATCAATTTGCTCGCCACCGGTGCACACGATTCTTCGGGAATTGGTTCAATACTATCATATCTCTCTGTTTTTGTTTTAATATTTCTCGGACAAGTATCTTCTATTTCTCACCGACCACCTCCTGAATCATCGCATCAACAATGAATGGGACCGAAAGAGAATGATTTGGTACAGAGTTAATCGCCGCGCTGTACACCTGATCCGTTCAATCCACTTGAAATCATCTTCCCGCACCTGATAGTCATTCGCTACGCGCAAGGAAGGTGGATTCAACCTACTGATGGTGATGGTCTTCATCCAGTTGTCGTATTCCTTCTTCATGCGAAGGATGTCGTACACCTTCATGGCGAGTACATCCGTTAAAGAAGGATCCAGCGTCACCTTCTGTTCTCAATTTTCACATAGCAACTTTATCTCACCTCCTCGGTCATCACGGTCTCTTCAAACGCCGCTATCTCTTGCGATCGAACGGCCAATTGCAATTCATCCTTCAGTACCAGCTGTATCTCTTCGTCGTTGAAAGATACAGCTTTCGAGTTGTCGGGTGAACGTTGATTGTTTGCTGTGCCAGGTACGGCATCGATGGGGATGATCGCATCAATTGCGTGTCCCAAACTGTGAAGAGCTTGGAGATCTTTCACTGATCGTATGACATCCAAAAGGAAGAAGTAAACGTCAGGTCCTCCCTCGGGATAATCTTCTGGAAGGAGGTTACGATCACGAAAAGATCAAGCACATCCACCTGTGGTAGTGCGCTTTGCTCTCGCTTCCACGGCTCTCTTCTTCTTTACGTCGGCGCCTGCAGCGGCAGGTGGTGTCTCTTTCACATATGTATTCAATTTTTGATGAGATGTCCAATCGGGTGGCTGATTCAGCCGTGCCGCTGTCATTCTCAACAATAGGTCCGTAGAGATCTCTTTGGGATTGACCTATAGACTTGACACCTCCGCATCTTTCGACGCTCACCTTCTTGAGCTCTTGATAGAAATCGGTTTTCTTTTTGAAGAACTCGAGCAGAGTATCGGGAGTGATCAGCTGAAATTTGACTCTGCTCGCCTTCTTCAGAGTGGAAAGTAAGGTGAATTGATCGACAGCAGCAGACGGAAGAACCCATGAGACAAAACGTCTCCATGATTTGCTGACGATGATCTCTCTGGGAGTGTTATTCTCATCTATTGTTGGTGTAGTGATCGACGCGCCATCTTGGACTTGAGGGCTGGCCTCTTGTGGTTCCATCAACACGAAAGTCTGTGAATTTCAAATCAGCAAACAACCACTTTGGTCTAAAAATAGTTTTGTCACACGGGAAATACTCAGCTCATTGCCTTGATGGCAGGTGCAGCAGCTGCAGCGTCTATATGGTCCTCGGATGAATCACTAAGTCCATTCGCAAGAGCCAATATCACCATCGGTGGAAAGCCTCATCTGACACCTCGCTCTGCCGCTACTTATATATTAGAACATGGAACGAAGGTGAACTCGTTCATACACCAAGGAGCTGAATGGATGTAGGAAATCGATCAAGAGCTCGAAGAAAGCGAACGCAGTGAAAAGGTTGATCCCTTTAAACAACAAAGGAAGCCGCCATTCAAATTACCCAAGAAGACGTGGTTCGCCATTGTTGCCATTCCACTCATATCATGGGTCATGATGTTCCTCTGCTTCGGGTTCGACAAGTTAACGGAGAGAGTCGCACAGAACAGATATACCATAGTGGATATGGTGAAGACAGCGTTTAATCCGGACATCGACCAGGGAAGAGGAGTGATTGAGGCCGTGCTCAACACCATGTCTGTGATTTTTGGTATCCTAATCACGGTCATTGGAATCATTCTTCAGCTGTCAGCAAGTCGATTTACCTCGCATGTCACCTCTCTCTTCTTCAAAGATCTCAAGATCACGTTGGCCCTCAGCTACATCATCTTTTGCAACGCCTTTGGTTTCTGGGTCTACCTCTCCATTGGAAACAATTACGTACCCAGGGCATCCATCGTCTTATCCCTATCCATGGTAGTTTCTCACCTGGTGCTCTTATTCCCATTCTTGGCTTATCTCTTCTATTTCCTCGAGCCCGATAAGGTCGTCACGATGATCATGGATTCTGGACTGAGAGCTGCCGCAGACTGCATGAACGAGCACGGAAGGTGAGGATCCAATCAGATAGAAGACTCAAGATGAACAGAGATATCGACAAACAACAAGTGAAGGCCACTATGGCTGTGGAACATCTCATGGATGCCGCCAACGGAGCTCTGAAAAAGAAAGACAAAAATATCACCGCTGAGATCGTCGATGCACTGTGCAGGTGAGTCACCTGTGTGATGTCCTCAACTGATTTGTAGTTATGTGATTCATTACGGTAACCTCAAGAAAAACATGTTCCCCTATTGGTATCGAGTGCCTCAATGGGTTAGGCAATCGCCAGACTTCCTCACCCTATCGGATGCTGCCATTGAGGATCTGAAAGAGAGAAAGACTTGGATGGAGTGGAAGATCTTGAGACAGTACCAGATGTTGTTCGGCGAATCTCTCAAGTACATGAAAGAGTTATGCTATCACATCTCCATGGACACAAGAATCATGGGACAGTGCGCGGCCGAGAGGTGAATGACAACGGATCGATCGCCGTCTAATGTCACATCAGGATGGACCTTCCCGTTCTGGATTTGGCCATCAAATTTTTCAATACTTACCTGAGAGCATCCATCAATAACAAGGACATCCGAACGGTCTACAATGTGTTATTTCAGTATCGAAAACTGGGCGAATATGTCATCCAATACGGAAGGGAGATGTCTAGCGAAAATGCAAAGGTAACGTCGATGGAATTATGTATTCTAAACATCAATAGGAAGAAAATGAGCTGGAGACGAGAGCGGTTAAAATCGCTAAATTCCTGCGATATTATAGGTGCATCGTCTCTGTAGATTAGCATCTCTAACTGTATCAGTTTCGTCAGCTTGACGATGAACCTTCTCTTCTTGGTGGAAGTTATTTCTCATGATATTCGCGTGCTCTGTGAGACAGCTTTCCTCATCAAAAGGTAAATCAGCAGCTCGATCTCGTCTAACCTCATTAGCTCTACACATGACAGTCTGTTGAGAATCTTCCTCACAGTAGATGATGGATCAGAGGGAGTGGATGAGAAGGCCATGACAGGAATAAGAAAAGCACAGATCATCTTAGCTACGACATACCTCAGTAAAGGGTGAGCAGATTCATCTCTTATTTAGAGGAAGAGCTCATCCAATTAGGCACGAGGAGCACGCTCGAAAAGTCTACGAAGATTTTCCCAACGAATCTCACAAGCGGTTGTGGCAGTGAGTGACTAAGATGATCAACACCGCCAATTTAACACTCTGTACAGTTTCTCACAAGAACTGCTCAACATCACGCAGAGGGAGTTTTGGGAAGTCAGCGAGAGAGGAACTAACTTCACTTTCATGACGAACGAACAGAAGGCCTGGGTGAGATGACGCCGGAGACGCTCGACTGATGGTACCTACAGATTCCAGAGTTTCTGTCGTGGTTTAAGAACTACACACCAGATAAAGATGGCCTGGACCCTGGAGAGAGGAAGTCATTCCATCGCAACCAAGCATTGCTCAATTTTGAATAAACCCTTGTATATGTTCTACTGGTTGGCGTTGTGGAGGTTGGTTCATCATCTGCTTTCCAGCCTTGGATGTAAGAATAGCGGATAAAGAATTTAAATCGTTCATTTTTGTCCATATTTGTGCGACGCACAAACCAAGATGACAGACAAAAGAGAGACGACGAAACATGTACATACAGAAGATACATCTACTCACATTGAGACCGCACAAGACGAGAGCGATGAGGCTCTTGAGATCCAAATGGCCGAATTGCAGAGATCACTCTCGTCCATCCAACATCAGATCGAGGAATTGAATCAAAAGAAGAGAAAGAAAGCAACAAGCCAGGATGAAGGCAACAAGAAAGTGAAAGAGGAAGATGCAGATTCCCATCCAGTGAGCCTCACTGTTCGTGTCATTCAATGAATAATGGAATATTCAGACAGAGAGTAACGCAGAGGATGAGAAAGACAAAGAAGGATCATACGCTAGATACTTTACGAAGACGCAAGAGAAGACGAATTACAAGCAAGAGCCACCAGTGGAATGTGCAATATTTGTTGTATCCTTTCTCATCTTTTGTACACGCTTGTTCAACCCATTTCTTAACTCGAACAGTCTGAACTGCCAGACACAGTGACTGATCAGATGCTGAGAGAAGCATTCCAACGCTACGGTCCCATCTATCACTCTCTTGTCATCCGAAGAGGCACTGGTGAGAGCAAAGGCTACGGCTTCGTGCGATTCTGCACCATGAAGGAGGTGATAGATAACCCCTGCACTCATCCACTCATCAGCATCAGGTCAGACATGTCTTAGACGGCGAGGACCTTCCGTCTTTCACCGATGAAGTCACCAACACGAGGTGAAGCCTCCATCCTCATCTTTTCATCTCGATCACAAGATCTCGTCGTGATGAAGAATGAATGACACTTCCTAGGTGTACCGTGAGAGTCAAATTGGCAGACCCAAAGAACGTACTTCAGATAGGAAACTTACCCAGCTCCGTGTCAGACATCGTCATCAAGGCCGAATTAGATGCGTTCACCGGTGTTCCCAGCCTCAAATTAGAGATGAAGAATGGCTCCGAAAAGGTGAAGGTGATGATTACGAGGGGGACTAAAGGGAGACAGTGGAAGACGAAAGGCTTCGTCACGTATCGCCACCACGGCAGTGCACTCGCCGCGTTGAAGAAGTTGAGAGATGGAAATTTTCTCATCGAAGGCTACGCCATCAACGCATCCATCGCGGAGCTGAAGCAGATGGAAGGCTCACACAGGTGATTCATGTGAAGTCACATCATCCTCACACCCACAGGAACGCATCGAACCACAACACCAACTCGAATCAGAGTGACATCAGGACTCTCTTCGTGAAGAACGTTGCGAAGAGTGTCACCGAACACCAGCTCATGACCTTATTTGGATCACCAGTTCACTGTCGATACGGCATCGAGCACGTTGTCATTCCATCAGACGTATCTTCCAAGGAGAGATTAGGCCACGCATTCATCTATTTCGTCGATCGAAAAGACGCAGAAGTGAATATCTCATCTCGATCAGTGATGACTGACCTCATCAGATCGCCAAGGAGGTCAATCAGGGCAGAGACATCGAAGGAAAGAGAATCGAGATCGAATGGTGCAGACCAAAGAATCGTGGAGAGAAAGGACAAGGAAGAGCCAAGCACAATCCACAGGGCCACACGAGGTGATGATCATGAAGATAAAAGGTGAGAGGAAATTGAAGGTAATCGTGTAGGAATCGAGGAGGAGAAGAAGTAGGTAGACCGGAGCCGTGGGGTTACGGTTATGTTACGGCGGGTTATGGACAGTACTACGTGCCAGGGGCGCCATACGCCGTTCAACACCCTTACCCTCCTTCTTTCATTCTAGTCAACGAGACACCGCTGCCAATTCATCCACCGCACCATCAGATTCCCCCCTTTCCTCCTTACAATGCTCCTCTCGTTCATCCTCCCAGGTATTCATCTCATTCTTCTTATCGATTCATTCTTATTCGATCGATTCATTTCGTCCAGGTCTCAGCATCAATACCCCACGCCGAGTCACTCTTCACCAGGGTGAGTGATGAGACGAGAGATTCGAATTAAGATGAAACGTAGGAGAGAGCCGAACTCACCGGTTCACATGGCCAAGAGATATTCTTATGGGAGTGATAAGAGCTATCACCCTTACATAGAATGATATATCTTCAGTTGAATAAAATCAACTGTATATACATAGGCATAGTGGATAGTCCATAGTGATAGAGATCGTCTCCATCCTGAGATGACTGTATATATTTCACATGCATCAGGAGTGAGGAATGAAATAAAAGGACAATAAATCGAAATCTATTCGGTCATGATACGATCAACTGTTCATCTTCTATCTTGTACCTCGTGATTGTACATCTCATCTATCATCCTAATCTATCCTCGTCCTCTCTTTCCTCTGTAGTTCTGATCTATCCAGAAGCGTCATTGTGATGAAAGGATGTGAAAGATTCACCTTCTCAATAAAGGTAGATCCTCTGTGTCAGGCTCATTGGCTCTCGCCAGTAACCGATCCTTTCTCATCTGATTGTATGGCTCGAACAGTAACTCGTTTCCGATATTGATCGCCGAGAGGAGAACAAACGCAACGATGCCGCTACCTGTTGACCCCGCTGCATTCCATCAACTCCCATCGTGAAATCATCTTCCACGAGTGTGATGGAGATACTCACTTCTGAGCGTTTGAACCAAACTAGTGATGGCAGAGGCGGCCAACGCATCAGTGAGAGGAGTTTCGGGGAATCTCATCTTGAAGAGGGCGTCACCCATGGACCAAGTGGCTGCAATGAGTCCACAAGTCGTCGCATTCTGCTTCGCTTTATAGAATGTCTTCGAATTTCAGTCTGTGTCGTAGGATGTAGAATATTCACCTCCACATTCGCGTGACGATGCGCTTCGAAGGAAGAGACAGTACTCCCTGGAGCACTGAATCTTTTCTTCTTCAGTAGTGGTTCTGATTTTCCAAATATCTGTGCTGAGCTCCACAACAATGACGAGACACCTGCAATCAATGCGGCTTGACCTGGTAGCCACACAGATCTCTTGAGATAATACTCAGCCTCATCTCTCGACGACTGAAATCGACTCCCCTTCCATTCCATCTTCCTCGTGTGTGACAATGATGTGATCAGTGTGATGTTCCAAGAATATTCCACAGTCGATCCACATCAATCAGGCCACTTTGCGATCGTGATGATGGACGCAGTAAGGGAGCAAGTAGAATTTTACTTAAGCGATTCAAATCTCGCGAAAGACAGATGGATGACCCAGAAGATCAGCCAGGACCCTGATGGATGTGATTCATGTGCTATCACAATATATATACTGAAATTGATCAGATATCTCTATATCAGAGATGGTCCAGACATTCAACAAGTTGCATTCCCTGACGAGTGATGAACGGATTGTCATCGAATCATTGAAGAATTCCACGTCCGTCTGTGTTAGCCCCGATGAGAAGAGAGTGAAAAGGATCGTTCCTTTTGTCTCAACTGCAGATCCCTCAGCTTATGATCACAGAACCGTGTATGCTGTGAGTAAGCGTTCATCTATCTATTCTGATGAGATCAGGAAAACCTTCCAGAGAATTACTCACACGATTCAATCAAAGAAATGTTCTCTAATATAGGTGATTAGAGATAGAAGGTGAAATGCTGATCACATCATAGGCCCAGTGTCTTACGTCAGTCTCCCTAAATACCCAGATAAGAGTTTAAAAGGCTACGCCTTTATCGAATTCGAAACAGAAGAAGATGCACAGAAGGCAGTGTCACAATTAGACAAATTCAACGAAGACAAAGAGAAATTACGCGTCATGACAAAGTGAGCACTTATCTGCTTCATCCATCGACTGAACGATGGCAGAACACATTGGTTAGAATACAAGAAGCAGTACAAACAATTTATTCAGGCCGATAAGATCATCGTCCACCGAAAGCAACCGAGACCGAAACCACAGAAGAAGGAGAAACCAAAGAAGGAAGAGAAGAAACCAGCACGTAAAGAAGAAGCACAGAACAGAGAGGAAGTGGTGGCTGAACGTCAGAATGTCATGCAGGTGCTGAATCTTCTATATCGACTCTTCTGATGACGAGATCAGGAGACAGAGAAGGTCGTTCGCATCAGCGGAATGAAAGACGGAGTGACCAAAGTCATCCTGAGGAACACGCTGGAAGATAACTTCCCCCTCTTGTTCATCAACTACAAGGCAGGGAACGTCCAGGTGAGACATGATAGACGTTCGACACTGAGAGAAGACAGTGTGAGATTCATGTCAAGTTGGAATCAGAGGCACAAGAACTGGCTTCGAGGAGGGACGACTTCTCTTCGTCTCTGGGGCCAGACGTAACGATACGTGTCTTGACAGGTGATGGAGAAGAGAGAGAGTGGACTGAAGCAATTCAGGAGAAGAAGAGAAGGTGTATTGGGAGAAGTCGGGAGCGTTCAAAAAGTTTTCGAAGGACAAGAAGGGCGGAAGAGGGGAGACGAAAGTGAACGAGAAGAAGGAAGTAGCGAAGAAGAGGAAGGTGGAGCACGCACAGACGGAGAAACCAAAGAGGCAGCACATCAAATTTGATGATGATGAGGAAGAAGAGGTACAATAGATCCAAATGACCATATCTGTAATCTGATTCATGATTGAGCGTTCTGCCTCACACGCAGAAATGGAAGAGGAGGAGATTGGTGCCAGCACGAGTAAATCTCACGAGCCACCTCTTCCTTCTCTGGGTCATGCGGAAAGAAAATTCAGACAGAGTTTTCGTCTGAATTTGATGAGACAACGTAGATGGGACACACAACATTAGGCAGTAAAAGACGATGACGACGTTAACAGCACGCCAAATCAATACGGTAAATTATAGAGAAAAGACAGACAAGAGAAAAGCTCTCTTAGACACTTGGCAAGGTCAAGGTGCCTCGCCCAGCGATCAACCAATCAGCGAACTCCCAACGACTGTCGATCAAGTGATTACAAACAGTGAAGGGTGAAGTCAAACGGATCGACTGTGCTGATATCCCCAATAGACATCTCATCGAAAGCTTTCGTAGAATCTCCAATGCAGAGAGAGTCGCAGTTGGATCTCCCGATCTGAACAGGGATTCTAGAAGAGGACAGGAACAGGAGAGATTCGTATCAGACATCAGAAGAGAGGTGATTACACATCGCCCTCTGTGCATTCACACGTCATTTAGATCAAAAAGATGGATAGAGATACGGAGGACATGGTACAAGTGTTCGACGACACCAAATCGGCTGGAAGACAACTGATAGACCGCACGTCTGAATTGAATTCGATGGCCAACTACAGCTTCAAGAGAGTCCGAGAGAACGACGAATGGAAAGACAGAAGACTCTCCACAGAGAGGTTGTGGAAGAGTGACCTGACGACCGTACCCAACAGGTGAGTCAACCCTTCTTCCTCTCTAATTCATGCAGACCCTCACCTCTAGTCAAGTACGAGAGGATGATCTTTGACGCACTGAAGCACGCTGGAGTGAAACACCTGATCTGGGCTCTCGTCTTCTTCTGTTTGATTCTCAGAGCTGTGTACATGCTCTTCTCTTCACTCTTCGGTCATTGATCGATAAATGTAGCTTTCTTGATTCACAATCTTCTTTATTCACTGTCCCTCTTTCAATGCCACACTCTTATAATTCTATGACAATTGGTCTGACTTGCGGTGTTTCAGATGACCAGAGCGTGGAGGTGTGTTGTAACTTGATGGAAGACTCGCCATCTACAGATTCTCAGCAGAGACAAAAGAGGGTCACGATCGAGAAGAATACAGAGAGTACAGATGCCTTGACCATAGAGCTGTCACTCGAGATGTTGTCTGTGGGTACCACAGAGGTTTCTGTGAAAGACACAGAGGCAGATGTCGTGGTCGTGGTGTCTTCGCTGGATGAGCCTGTGACATCGTCGTCACTGACGAAGACACCACAGAGGAGGTGAACGAAGAAGAGATGGAAGAGCGAATAGGGCTGCAAGTAGTGGAGGTAGAGGATGGTTCGGTCGATGTATCCTCAGAGCCGCTCCTCATAGCTAGTGGCTATAGTAGAGCTGGAAGATGAACCGGAGGTGGATGATGTATTGGACGTGGGAGGGATGTAGGTGGTGGGGGGTGTCGTAACCGACGTTCAGTCCATCACCCGACATTTCGTCACGTCGAAGTCTCCACACGATGACTTTTCCGTTGTGGAAATCCGCACACCTTTTTGATAGAGCTGTATCGGCGCTAAACTCGTCATACGTATGGCACAGTGTTGAGGCGCGTTCAGCTTGTCTACTTGCTGTTCCGTCGGCATGGCTCACAAACGTCTTCGGGAGCTCCATCATCATCTTGTCGTCTGTGATGTGTTGGTACTTCTCTGGCGGGAGCGATCATGACGAACACGAAGGGGAACGTCTCTGTAGATGGGTACACATCGATCGATGATAAGATCGTATCAGAAGATTCCAATGAAATTTCGTCAGGTGAGTCTCGTCTCAATCTTCATCGTGACCGCATCATTCATCACACGACGATCACATGATGAGCACATCATGATCCCATTCTTATCAATTCATGCATATACCACTATCTACACGTTACATTTGTTTCTGGCCTATGCATCATACTGAATAGATTTATGTAGCGGTGATGCAGATACAAGTTACCGGTACGCTGATGCTGAGGTCTTTGTTACCGTGAGGGAGGTGAACCTGTCGCATTTCCTCAATTTGGAGAATGACCGCTTTGTGTTCCTGAAGAGGACTGGAGAGGTGGTAGATACGCGGTGATTACTTCTGATCCGTGGTAGGTGTACTCAATTGTCGTGGTATGCTACCATGTCACCGCTATCCCCTTGTCAGATGCAGATAGACGGTCGATGTTAGGTCGAGTGCAATCTCTGGCTTGCTCTCCAGAGTATGAGGTTTCATGATTCGATACGTGCCCCACGGTTTTTGGACCGATAACCCCGCTTATAGGAAATTGCTCTTATCCTCTGTGGAAAAAACATTGGATACCCATCGTCCTTCCGTAAATGGGCAAATCTTCTTCTAGGACAGGTATGGTGCGGTAGCGAGTCGTGACTAACATGATCAGGCCCTCTTTGTCCTGGAACCGTACAAGGATGTTTTGTTGCAGACTACTTCTGCAAAGTGGGTTATGTGGTGTTCTACTGCGGCTGGAGACCGCCTGAAGAAGTTTGTGTCCGGTCATCCTATTGCGTTCCAGCACCGTAGGAGGCAGCCTCGTTCGCTTGTTGTGGAGGAGAGTAAACCCAGGTCTGACGAGGACAAGGATTTATAGAATCTCGATAAAAAGCGGTGGACAGTATTCTTTTTGACCAGTTGATTTGGTTTTTCTGGTTGGTGTCCATGCATTTGGATCCCTAATTTTTTTGTCGTGTATATTCCAGTAGTCGGGAGAGAAGTGATCCATTCTCAATGCATCATTGACTACCAACCGGAGAAACCGAATCATTTTCCCACGGATGTTGTAGACGGGGTCTCATTTTCATCACGATCATCATCACATCAGATGCAGAGATTGAACCACTTCGGCTTGAGGAATCTTCAACGTGGTTCAGAATGGAAATCCTTAACCACCAAGACGCTCGTCCCACAGCTCAAATTAAATCCATTACAACTCAGAGGTTGGGCTTCAGCCGCTCCCGTTCACAAGAAGAAGGAAAAAGAAGAGAAGACGATAAATACTGAGCCGAATCATCATGATGGACCCGTTCGACAATTGCTGGTGAGGCGGTGAAAAAAGTGAGAGAATGACCAAGATGCATCAGACAAGTACGAAAAAGAAGCCAGAATGGAAGAAGAGGAGAGAGCAAGTAGTGAGAGAGGCGTACAACAATGAAGAGGCGGCCGATCGCCTGACCAGAAGACCTGCCGATGTAGTGAGTTCTCTGACTCCATCATCGATCTGAAGGGTCTCAAAGGAACAAGAAGTCACAGAATGTACGGCCTACTGCACCGCAGAATCCTACGATATTCAGTCTCTGTATAGAGATCTGTCTCAATCTGATAAAACAGTTGACATCCTGGGCACAGACACCAATTCTGCCGTAGTGATCAGGCAACACAAAGATGGAAACGTTTATTACTTCCAAGGTGAGTCGATGGAGTCCATTACATCCATGAATCATTCCAAAGGTGGCTGCACGGTCTTCTGGGGCATCGACACGAAAGAAGCCAAGTCGATTCTGGAAGACTTGAAGAGATATTCCACGAAAACGGTGACGGAGGAAGTGAATGAGACGATGGACTATGCGTACACACCGAATCACTCCCACTTGCGTGACGACATCATCTTCTTGGAGACACACAGTGATCCCCTCCGCTGTCGATTCGAACAGATGGCCTTCTCTTACGGTGACCTCTCTCGTAACGATCGAAACAACTCACGCACACGCAGGCTTACACCAGTCTGTACGGTTAGCTTACCTGGAAGACAAGATCTCCGAACAGATCAAAGCAGCGAAGGACATCCAAGAGAGATTAGTCGAGAAGAGGAGGTGGCTCACCGATACGAAAACGAGCAAGGTGAGAAAGAGGAGAAGAGAGCGACGTTGATCCATACAGACCGTCAACCGAATGTTGAGCAATCTCTTGTCCATACGTGCCAGCTTGAACCTCCACTCTGATCTCCTGGGTACACCAGAGATCTTCTGGGACCATCCAGAGTTAGAGAAGTACTTCTCACAGACCAGACGGAATCTGGAGATCTCTTCCAGGATCGCCATCGTCAACAAGAGACTAGACGAATCGGGCCTCGTGCTCGATCTACTGAAGACGGAGCTCAGCACGAATCACTCGGCACGTTTGGAGGTGAGAGGAACGTGGGGACTCGCTGACGTGTGCAGGTACTCATCATCTGGCTCATCACCATCGAAGTTGTTCTGGCGATAACGCCATACATATAGTACTTCGTTTCTTCGTTGTCTTTCCATTTCACGTGTCTTACGTCTGTGATGTGCTCGTTGTAGATGGAAATCTTTCAACAGCCAGACGATCTGGAGGTGTCAGCGCAAATGGACAAGGGCACAGAGTTAGTCATAGCTCAATCCATAAACAATGTTGGTCTGAAGGTCTTCTCCCTACTCCTCAAAGAGGGCAATACTAAGACTTTCATCTCGCCTCCACTGGTCAGCGTTGGCTTATCTCTTGCTGCCGCAGCTGCAACAGGTAGCACTAGGGACCAGATCTTATCCATTACTGGCCTTCCTGCCCCTTCTTCGTCCACAACTTTCGCAGACCTCTTCAGGTGATTGTGAGATTTATACTTTTATTGACACAGAGAAAGGGAATTGAATGTGGGACCTCTTCGAATCAGCCAGGGGTTATGGGTTTCGAAAGATCATCCTCTGCAATCCGATTACTCTGATACCGCCAGAAGAGAGTTCGCCTACGAGGTCGCTGAATTTGGAGACAAGCCCAGCGAAGAGATCAACGAGTGAGTCGCTGACCTCACGGACAGTCGTGTCTTAATCGATTGAGATGTTCGAAGATAGAATAAGAGAGGACGAAAGATAGAATAAGAGAGCAAGGAAGAGATAGAGAACGAATACCGATTGATCGTTCGCGTCAGATGGGCATCGGTGGCTACTCAAGGAAAGAACACCTTCGTCGCCAGAAAAGAAGACGTCGGCAGCTTCGTCATGGCCAACACCACCTTCTACAGAGGTCAGTGGTCTTCAAAGTTCTCCAGGGCCAACACCTCCCTCACCAAATTCGCCCCTTTCGATGGTGAACTGCGCAATTGCAAGCTGATGGAGAGGGAGGCCACTTGTGACTACTACTCCAATGACTCTCTGCAAGCCATTCAGCTACCTTACGAAGGAGGGTGAGTCTATATCCTACGTCTCTTACGTGTCACTCACATGCAAACAGTTTCGAAGCATTGATCGTCTTACCTTCAAAGGCCGAGAGCACCGAAGCGATGAGAGACATCGTGGAAAAGTTGAGTGAAGAAGGAGTGAAGAGCATGAGAGACAAGATGACCAAGAAGAAGGGGAAGATCTCTCTTCCTCGCTTCAGAGCGGAATCCAGAACCGATCTGGTCCCCGTGTTCAAGTCTCTGGGCATCCACGAGGCTTTCTCTTCTGTGGCAAATTATTCCAACCTCACTTCTGCCCCCTCTGGATTACCTTTATCCACTTTCTTGTCCTCTGTCATCATCGAGGTAATCACAATCAACCATTCTCTATCTACAATGCTTCTCTCTTTTCGACACATGTTTATCAATTCTTCAACTCAAGAGAGAAGGTGAACGAAGAAGGAAACGACAGCAGTGAGAAGGAGGGTGGAGACGAATTTACCTTCAACGCAAATCACTCTTTCCTGTACATCCTATCTCACACTCCCAGTGACACGATCGTGTCGATCGGTGTGATGGATCAATTCTCCTCCGAGGTGGAGAGACAAGCAGGTGAGAGGAGAGGAGGAGAGGAGATAACAGATACAGGAACGGAGAGAAAGAGGAGGAGAACACCTTCCCCCGCTCGTTCCCCTTCTCCACGAAAGAACACTGACACGCGATGCATCTTTGTGGGTGAGTGAAGAACACCAGTCATCCCACTCCTAGTATAGAAGACGCTATTTCTGACAGAGTGAACGTGGAAGACTGATAGGAGCAGGAAACCTTCCGAGTGACATTCGAGAGAGTGATCTGAAGGACATGTTCGATCCGTTCGGAAAGTTGGTGAACGTGAGAATGGGCGTCAACAAACTCAAGTCGGGTTACGGTTTCATTGAATACGAAGAGAGAGGCGATGCCGAGGCTGCCTACAAAAAGTGAGGCGATTTCACATTGAAACGTGACATGGACAGGTACGATGGCTATGAATACAGAGGACACAAGTTGAAGGTAGACTGGGACGCTGGACTCGACAGCAAGATCAGGAGAGGTCCACCCAGACATCCCCCGAGAGATTCTTACCGGTGAGTCCATCGAACCCTTCTCTCTTTTTCTTACCCCGAGTAGGAGAACATCTTACCGAAGGAGATCACCATCACCCAGGAGAAGGTGAAGGGGGTGAAGGAATCATCTGAAGGAGAACAGGAGTCCCTCTCCAAGAGGGAGGAGATCGAGCTACAGGGGTCGCAGGAGCCCCTCACCCATCAGAAGGAGAAGGAGATCACCATCACCCAGGAGAAGATCGCGATCACCC